>CAUZXS010005136.1:70000-97500 GCA_963585895.1 Sepioteuthis lessoniana | reverse complement strand
TATATATATATATACCATATAAAAGAAAAACCTATATATATATATATATATAAATATAATTTTTTATTCATGTCGTAGTATTGCACCCACTGGCAATTCTGGCAATGATGTGCATTGACTCACTCGTTATTGGCCAGTCTACATCGTTTCCAGCGAAGGCTTCTTGCATACCGTTTTTGTAAATTATGTTTCCGCCTCTCCCCTGCTTCCACACGAAATCGCCTGGTCATCAGCAAAATACTAATTCAGTCATATTTAGTAACATATAATCAACTAAAGTCTCACATTTCTTGGAGACGAGACAGACACTCATATGTAATGCCAGTTGTCGGAGACCAGAGGTTCGGAAAAAGATCGCAAAAATTCAAAATCCTAAAAAAATATAGTTGTTCTATCCTTATCACATCATTCTGACAGAAGGAAATTCCCCGACTTTTTTTCTTGTGTAATCCTCTCCTATCGTCCATCACTCCTGTTAGGTCCTGTAGACTGCGTCCAGTGTCCGCTCAGAGTTTGTATATGTAAATAATTACTGGTTGGCCAACACTTATGAGTTCATCTCTACTTCTCTAACAGTGTAATGCATGTCTTGTTAGTCTGACTCGGACGGTTTGCAAGATGGGAGATAAGTGGTTCTCCAGCTGCTGCTTTGTGTGGTATTGCTTCCAGGATTTGTTCAAAACGGTACTTAGCATTCTTGTAGTTCACATCTAGTTTTTTTTTTCTATGTTTTTTGTTTGCTTCCATGTGGTGCGTCTATAGAGTTGTATGGACCGCGCCTCAGCTTGGAAGAATTGATTTCCACATGATCGATAACCAGCCAATAGCATTCATTGCCTTCACTACGTGTATGATGACATCCCTTTCGGTAGATGAGATGTTACTGCCGAGGTATGTGTACTGGTCTACTCATTTTAGCGGTTTGCCACTTAGAGTGGAGATGACTCTTTTTATTTAAAACGCATGAACTCGGTTTATTTTGCGTTCATGTGGATAACAACTGATCCTGCTGCTTGCTCTTGGCAATACAGTAGGGACACAGAATGGACAAGTGTATTTGTGAGAAGTGCAAGATCATCTACGTAGTTTGCATCTGTCATAGTTTCTACGGGATGTCGTCGGTTTCTTACTTTTTCAATGTGAAGCCATTTCCTTTCATTAAATCTATTGCCTTTCGAAATTCTTAGGCCAGGGAGAGTTTAAGAAAAAATGGCGCTAAAGTATCTCTTAGCAAGACTCCAGTGACAATAGCAAAGAATTCTGTGTAGCCATCATGTGAGCGAACTATTGTTTTCGCGATTCTGTAAAGCTTTATTATAACTGCATCAGTTTCTATGGAAAAGCTATATTCTTGTAGTATTTACTACATCTTTCCTCTGTGTATGGAATGAAATGCCTTAGAGAAGTCTTCGAACAATAGTATTGCCTTGACATATTTTGCACATACTCCTTTGATGACTCAACAGTTAGTCGGAACCTGAGTTTGTGGAGTTATTTCTTCAAAAGCTATCCTGATTTCCTGAGAAATTTCTCAACTTTAGGTTAAATACGAATGAGAAGATGGGCATTATATACTTTAGCAGCTATAACAGAAAGAATTTTGCTTCCGTAATTTTAGTGATTCTGAGGTCGCTGTTTTTGGAAAAGGGTGAGGATGCGGCTTTTCGTCTTTTCTCTATTGTGAGGTGCCCATAAATTAGAATTGTAAGATTAAACTATAAGTAATTCATAGCAGAATACCAACAATATATATATATATATTGATTCGAAATCTTTTTTTATGAACAAATGGAGCATACAAATTCTACATAATATCCCTAATAAGTCACATGATGTAATTTTAAAAACAAACGCTGATTTACTGATTAAACGGCCAATTTTTTCCTGCTATAAAGATTTTCCCAAGGTTTTTGTATTTTTTAAACATACATCGTTGATTTAATATCACCGATATCATCCCTCCCAGCCCTGATGGTGGTTCATTAGAGCCGAAAGGCTATAGTGTTGACTTTTTTCACAAGAAATTTCTCTTTCCGCTTGCATTACCTTGTTATCAATTTTTTCTCTACATGTGCATATATATATATATATATATATATATATATATTCAAGAAACTTTTGGATCTTTGTTGAATAATAACTAGCTATATATATATAAATAGTAGGTATATGACTATTTACGCTATTTTTATTTGAATTTATTTGAAGTGGGCTTAGTTTATTGGTAATCGTCGAATAGATTTGGAATTGTTGACCCAAGATCAAATAATCAACGAAGCTCGGTGTAGTAGTATCCTACACTCACACTGAATAAACAATGGACTCGCCAAGCTGATTATCTATTCTGTGGTTTCTATTTTCTTTTTATCGCCGTTGAATCAAGCTTAACACTTCAAGTTGTTCTGAGTTCTGTTATACTTACTTTAACATTAAAAAGCTGTTTGCGTTTTATTTTATGCTAATGCTCTTGGGAAAAGGCATGAATTCATTTCTTATCCACAAGTTAGAGGGAAATAGGGCAGACTGGGTTCTTTAGCCTTGGTCATGCAAGGAGAAAAGTAAAATTCAAAATTCAGTCCAGATATAAAGTAAGTAAAGTAAAGTTAGCGACCATAGTCGAGGGTGACCCGAAGGCTCCCTTTTCGATAGCTACTACACCAAGGTGTAGGGGAGGGCGCTACTCCATTCCCTGGATTGCTCCACTTTACCCTTGAACCGTACCTTATAATGCTGAGTGTTAAGCAAGGTGGTATCAAGTTCCATTTTTAAAGTCTTTGGTATGACTCGACCTGGGATTGAACCCAGGTCTCCCGGGCCATTGGCGAACACTCTAACCGCTGGGCCAATGTCCCGGTTTATACACGTCTTAAAAATTGACTTTGTATCATATCTTGAATGTGATTTATGGGCTTGATATATATATATATATATATATATATATATATATATATATATATATATATATATATATATATATATATATATATATATATATATATATATATATATATATATGTGTGTGTGTGTGTGGGTGTGTGTATAAATGCATATATATTCTCCATATTTTTCTGTTCGCAACATTATATGAATATATAATTGTTATTCAATTCTTTAAAGTTATACAAAATATCTTTGTAAATTACTTTCATGGACCAAAACATACGTACATTTATACATTGAATCAATGATAAACAGATTTTATGGTTATTTATAGAAAAGTAGTTATTAATTGCATATATATAATTATATATGCATATATATATATATATATATATATATATATATATATATATACCACTAAAAGCTACTTTCACATATGTGTGTGTGAGTGAGTGTGTGTGTGGTTAGGTATATAGGTTGGCCGGCCGGCAGTTGGCATGTAGTAGGAGGGGGTAAGTATATACGTAAGTAGGAAGGTAGGTATATTATACACGCGCTGAGAACGGCGGTTATTGTCGTCTTTCTTAATTTCCTTGTTCATTCAATCTTCCAAGCTTATTCATTTCTCCTTCCTTTCTTCATTCATTCGCTAATTTCATTTCCCTGTAGCCTTATTCATTCTGCTCGAAACTCATTCAATCACCCGTTCGCTCATTAATCGTTTCCCGAAGTCCAGTGATGGCGACATTATTCGCGTCAACTGAAGAGAAGAAAAAAAATCTCTGCGATATTGGGAGGTGGTTGATGGCAGGAGCGAAAAGAAGACAAAAAAGGAGAAAGAGTGAAGAAGAAGAAGAAGAAGAAGAAGAAGAAGAAGAAGAAGAAGAAGAAGAAGAAAGGAAGGAAGGAAAGAAGGAAGGAAGGAGAAGGAGGGTCTGTGAAGGAAACGTGGGAATAAACGACAATGTTTGGGACGAATAAGAGAAAGTGAAACATAGTGCGATTGTTATTGAAGTGTTCCTAATTAAAATTGTGGAAAGGAATCCAGTTTTTCCAGACCGGTATAAATCAGACAAGCCTCTAGATTAAATAAAAAAAAAAAAAAAAAGACGAAATAAAAGGAAGAGGAACATAAAACAAGTAGTGAGTTACGCCCGGAAGAAATGAATATAGGTAGCAATAAAAACAGAGGAACAATCACAAACACTCGGAAGAGTTACCTTCTCTTGTCTACTGTTTTCATTTATATTTGTTTGCTTATTTCTTCATCTTTTGTTATTTTTTCAACCTGCCTTCCTTTTACGAAGTTGTTTTAACAATCGTAGTTTATCAGTTTCCGACTTCCTAAGACATCATAGCTTTTAAAATCATATTGTTCTTCCCCATTACACACACTATGTCGGTGGGGTTCAGAATAAGCTGGCTGAATCACCTGCATAGAGTAAGATACCTCTCTTTGAAAAAGTGGTGTTCTGTGTATGACACTTAACTGCATCTGATTGTTTGGCTCCAGTTAAAAATTATATATCCAAACCAGAGTGAACCTGGGAGTACTGAATATGAAGGGGTCCTCCAAACACGTGATAGTTTTCTTTTTTTTTTTTTTGGAAAAGAAGTCTGATTGAATGATTGAACGGTTATATTATCTTTCTTTGTATAAATATTATTTCCCCGTTATTGTATTTTCTTAAAAACATCCATCGTTGTTCTATCAATACTTGTTTCACCATCTTAAAGTCTTGATGAAAGTTTTACTAAAATCGAAACACTTTAACGTTGACTTTCTTTCATAATAAATTCATCGCTTTTAAAATATCTTCTATTCTCTCTCTCTCTCTCTATCTATCTATCTCATACTATATATATATATATATATACATGCACACACAAAGACAGAGAGAAATTACCAAAAGTTATACGACTAATAAGAATATTTCTTCGAAGTTATTTATTTTTGATTGCCCTCTTCTAGTTTGGGGGGATTTTTCGTGGCGCAGTGGCTTAGGAACTGGTCTGTGAAATGATTTCGAACTTAATTAGTGCCATTACATTCACACTCTCTCTCTCTCTATATATATATATATATATATATATATATTAGAAGCTTTGATTCAAGATAAGAGATAAAGCAAAATACATCATATAACTGTTGAAGTGGATCTTTCGTTGTCGAGGATTCAAAAGATAGTCCAAAAGAAGTCGGGATACAGTCCAACTGGGTCCCAAAGCAGCTAACTGCAGAACAACTGACTTGACACCATATTTTTTGAAATGGTTACTTATGTGATAATGCATTGATAAAACAATGCGTCAAACTAGATAGTGGACTGCGTGAAAAGCATAGCTAATAACCTATGCACAGGATTTTATTTAAGTTGTAATAATCATGTCGGATTACTAAGTGCTTTACTTACTTTTTTAACATAACTCTTATATATATATGCATATATATATATATATATATAACAGAGAAAAATGGAAATGAAATAAAGAATAATCTGAGGATATAATTATTTCTATATTATAATGCAGTCTTAGAATACTATGTTATAATGCTCTATCCGAAAATTATTTCCATATGAAAAATGAGAAAAAAAACTTTTGAATTCTTTGATTATTACAATACATAGATAAATACATCCTTATAGTTATTTAGCTTTTTCATACTGAGTGTGTGCGTACATATATATGCAACCTACATACAATTGTCTTTAATTCATTACGTAACCCACTTTATTTTGTCTTCGGATAAATGAAATTCGGTCAGTGGAGTCAATTTGAAAATGGTTTTCAGGGATAAGTTTTAGTAAAAGGCTTAGTTCAATTTTCTTGTTTATTCTGACACGGGTGCCTTTGGCATTTTGAATATTTTGCTCTCAACGTCGGTACCATTTCGACAGTTATTTCTTTTTTTTATTGCTGCTACCGAATCTCTAAATTGGTTACATATATTTTCCAAATTTACTCGGACCAGTCGATCGAGACTGTAGAAAACACCGACTACATTTCTGCTGAGGATGAGACTCTCCCACCAACGAGTGTCCTGGATATGACACGAAACAATCTGATGGCGAAGTTCCATTCCAAGAGCTCTGGGTAATGTGAAACACTCCTTCATTAACATTACTCCCAGGTCCACTATGATCTAGAGTAGTAGTACTGTTAGGATCCTATGAATGACTCAAATAGAGTTGTTTGTGCAAATAAATTACTAATGCTAAAGTGAATTGTTAGTGTTACATAGCAATACTTGAAACAATTCAATTGTGTGCAAAGGAATGAATACTGTTGAATCGAATTATTAGTGTTACATACCGATAAGAATTTATTAGTGTTACATACCGATAAGAATTTAACACTGTGCAAATAAAACTATTACTGTCAGCAATATTTTAAACAACTTCATTGTATGCAGAGAAATTATTAATATCAAATAGATTTATTAGCGCGAGATAGCGATACTTGAAACAATATCTGTGCAAATAAATTAGCTCAAATTCATTTAGAAATAAAATTACCAACAAACTATTCACTTACGAATCATATATATATATATATATATATATATATATATATATATATAAAACAGTGTTTGCAAAAATGACTCATATTAAATTGAATGGTTTGTGAGACATAATAATGCTTAAAATAATTTAACTGTGTGCAAACAAATGGGTTCAATCCCAGGTTGAGTCATACCAAAGACTCAAAAAATGGTACTCGATGCTACCTTGCTTAGCACACAGCATTATAAGGTAAGGATCAAGGGTAAAGTGGAGCAATCCAGGAAAAGGAGTAGTGCCCTCTTGTACACCTTGGTGTAGTAGATATCAAAAAGGGAGCCTTCGGGTCACCCTCGATTACGGTCGCAAACCTTACTATTTTATGGCATACCAACTCTTGCGGATAAGCTATCCTATTAAAAGAACAGCGACGATAATATTTAACCCATTAGTGAGGAGATAAGGAAGTTCTATGTATTTCCCATGGAGCTCCTCAAAATGTTATGAGTTTAATTGCTATGTTTAATGGCATATCAAACTTTCTGGGTAATTTAATGCCAAGCAATCCTTGTAAAAGAACAGTAGCGTTACTATTTTCCTAAGTGTATTAGTGTGAAATGGATCCTGTTAATTAAACAGGTATATTTATCGCAGCCTCACATCAGACAGGATTTGAGACAAGGTCTTTTTTTTTAGTGGGAGTTCTTGGGAAGACACGTGCTCTGCTAGACTCGTGCCCAGTTAGACTCTCTTGGTCATAAGCTCTCTTAGTGCAATGTGAGCCATATGACCCTGCGGGGATTTGGACTCACTAAGTGCAAAGAGTCCGGCGCGAATGCCTTCTCCTAGTTGAACTAGACAAGGCATAGTGCAATACTGTGCTGTCAATGATTTCATCGCCCACCAGCAGGTGGCCCAGCCAAAACTGGGAGCCATTCGGCCTCGAATCTATCTTTGATCAACCCGGCTAAAAAGCTGATGCAGCGACACAAAGCCACCCAGCTGTTTTATTTGCTAACTTTGAGGCCGTAGTCCATCAATTTAATCATTACTTAGCCCTGCTTTCATAAATTTGATTATTGACATATTTATATTTATAATGTGAATACATTGTTAATTACCGAATTTGACGGCATATATGACGCAGAGGTGTATAAGACGCACTCCAATTTCAGCAGGGCAAATCAAGAAAAAAAGAAAACGTAATGAAATTAATATTACCGATGATGACACTTTTAATCTATATAAGTAAAATTGGCAACCGTAGTCGAGGGTGACCAGAAGGCTCCGTTTTCAATAGCTGCTACACCGGGGTGTAGGGGAGGGCTCTACTCCTTTCTCTGGATTGCTCCACTTTACCCTTGATATATACCTTATATCGCTGAGTGTTGAGCAAGGAGGTATCAAGTATCATTTTTAAAGTCTTTGGTATGACTCGACCTGGGATTGAACCCAGGTCTCCCAGACCTTTGGCGAACACTCTACCTACCAGACAATGAGCAGTCAGTTAATCTATATAGTAGTCTTCAAAATAATAACAATAGGTATATGAAAGTTACTCTAATGTCTAAGCTAACAGGAGTTGCCAGGTAGCAAATATCGGCCGAATATCGCTCATTTTAAAGCTACATATGGCATATAAGACGCAGGAGAATTTTAAAAGATATTTTAGTAAAAAAAAAAGTACGCTTTATATGCCGTCTCATATGATATTTTACATTAAAAAAGTCTTGTATGCAATTCTGCAACTGAAACGCCATGAATGTGAGGGTTTTTTTTAAATCAAAATTCATTGAAAACCATTACTGATCTGCAAAATAAGTTTTTATCTGCATGATTATAAAAACAACCACCTAATTTTTTTATTCAGTTGGACAGCGAAAACCTTTGATTTACCTTACTAAAAGTTCAATTTAGGTGATGGCTTTTTTTACTGGAAAATAATTTTAAATAGTTCATTAATGGTTTCTTTAAAAAATTTCTGCTATGTTTGTAAGGTTCCGAGGCTTTCGTTTCAGAAAAAGGGTGATGAGATTTTAATTCTCAAAAGGGGAGATAACTCACTGTTTAGTTTGTTTCGTTTTGACTTCTCCACGCAGCTAACGGCCTTTGTTGGCCTCATTTTGGATTTATAATCTAAAATTTTAAAGAAAAGAAAAAAATGAATAAAAAGCTGCAGGAAAATTAGATTCATCTTCTAATTCAAAGCTAAGATTTTAAAAGAATTAGATTCTGGAATAAATTATTACAAGTCTAATTACTAGAATAAAAAAAAGATAAAGAATTACAATGTTTTAGCTGTAGTTATTATAGCAGTAGACGTAGGGGTGGCTTGTTAGATAATGGACGGTGAACTTGTCTAAAAACCCTTAGCAAATGCGTAATAAACTCGATTCTCACTGAGTCCTCAAAATCTATAACATTTTAGAGGACTAATCTAAATTAACTGGCAAAGGTTTCACTTTTAGGATTCATGGTTATAGAGATAGTCAAACAGAACTTTACATCTGCGAAGGGAGTTTGATTCTCACCAGGTGCACCAAAATTGTAACCTTGTGCCTGACTAACTTAAATTTGTAAATAATTTTGAGCCTTCCACCTTGGAAGCGAGCATATTTCTGTGTATCAAAGTCAGAATCATGTCATAATGATTAGAGTTAACAAGCAAGTCTCTCTGATCATTAGCTATACGTCAGTGAGTTATGGAGGTGCCCGTGGTGTAATGGTTATCGTCGTTGGAAATGGACACGGCATCACTAATTCAAATCCTGGACGTGACTGATAGCATTTCACATAGCACTAATACCCTTGGGAAAAGTATGAATCCAAGTATTCTCCCTTCAGCTAAGGGTAAATAGTAGGACAGACTAGGTTCTTCAGCCTTGGTGAGGCAACTAGTCTAGGAGAAGGAAAACTCTGTATTCAAACCTGTTAAACTCCGCTTAAAAATTGACCTTGTGTCATATCCTGCCCGAGCGGAGTGGTTGGTAAATATATATAAGTTAGTGAGTTCGATTTTTACAAGCAGCCACAGATTTACAGCTGATGGAGAAAGGCTATTTTTGGCACTATCTATCCTTACGCAGGAACGTTACCACAGTATATACGATCTTGTGACAAAAGCTTTAGGATAGCGACAAAACAAGATAAACTAGTTGAGTCGATCCTGATTGGGTACAGTCGAATTGTAGTTTTGTGTCTAAAGAGTTACGTTTAGTCAACAACTTTGTCTACCTAGGTGTAGTTAAGGGTAATCACCCACCAAAATCAAAGCAAAAAACAAAAAAAAATATATCTAGTTGTGGTGACTTTGTTCTGGAGATCTGGGAAGTAAGAAGTCAACACATCATTGCCATTACTCTCAGGCCCACCTTGACTTGGGGCTATAGTATCTGTGAGGTCCATATCTGTAAGTCAAGTTGATAATTTTAAGAATTCGTATTTGATAGGAATTGGGTGGGGAGTGCCTGTGGCGTGAATGGCTAAAGAGCTGAGCTCCGGATCAGAAGTAAACGAGTTCGAACTCCAGTCACACTTTTACCTTCTCTTTCAGACTAATACCCTTTAAAAAGGGACTAAACTTCCTTGGCATTAAATAACCTATGAAGGTTGATATGTCATTAAGCAAAGTAAACGAGCCATTACATGGGAATACTTGATACCCTATAACTGGGTTTAAACAATTTATATTAAGGATAGTTACTTTAATTATAATCAGTTATTTGAAACTATATGACGGTGTGCAAACAAACGATTATTATCAAATAAAAAGAACAACTTGAAACCATGTAACCATAAGTGTTAGATGGGAATATTTTAAATAATACTGGCCCTGTCGGTGGGGGCTGTAGAATACACTGACTGCTTCTTTGCAGAGGGGTAAGACTCCCCAACGAGTGTCCTGTACGGCCCAGTTGGTTGGGGCTGTAGAATACACCGACTGTTTCTCTGCTGAGGGGTAACACTCTCCAACGAGAATCCTGGATTTCCCAGTCGGCTGGGCCTGTAGAATACACTGAAAATGTGAAATATCTTGTTTAAGGTCCCTAAAGAGGTGCTTCTCCATTGTTCTTAGCAAAGATTGTGTCTCGGTTAAATCTTAAAACTTGCAAAGTGCCAAAAGGCCAAACGGGTGAGACCCCACATTTAAATTTACCTTGTGCCAGACAGTACTTTTTTAGTTAAAGGCAATTAAATCTTAATGTTGGGTTCCCTTAATCTTTTGTTAAGCTTTGGAAATAATAATTCTATAGAAAAAAAGGCGGTAGAAGAGAGACTGTCGATAGGAAAGAACAGAAGGTGAGTAAAACTGGAAAAGAAAAAAATCACATTCAGAAAGAAAGTATGAGGAGTAGGCTATTTCGTCGAATTGACAATGGTTACAATAGTAAGGTTTATTTAGAGAAATAGCCATCGCCAACCAAATAGTAGCTAGAGAAGATATAATAGTCGTAGTAGAGCTGATAGTAAAAGCTACTGCGCTGGAGGCCAAAGTGATGATAGAGTAGAAGTGGCAGTTCTCCAGGAATTTGTAACTATTGTTGGTGCATACACCATGATGGAACTACGGTTGTTTCCTTATATAGTAACAGGGGCGGGGCAAGCATTTGAGAGTGTGAATGGTCTTGCACACCTCCGCAACATCGCGCCTTGAAATTTATCACTCAACCAACAGCCGGAAGCAAGGAGTAAATGATTGAATATTACGGGTAGAAACTTACAGACGGGAGGGAGGTTTACGATAACAAAAATGTGTCTCGTCTTTCTTCTTCTTCTTCTTCTTCTTCTTCTTCTTCTTCTTCTTCTTCTTCTTCTTCTTCTTCTTCTTCACATCTGCCCAGTCGGCTGGCGCTGTATAATACGCCGACAGCACCTCTACAAAGGTGTAAGACCCTCCTACCCAAGTTACCTTAGTACTACACTAAACGGCATCTGATGGAGAGGCTCCAGTCCAAGAGCTTTTGGGGAATTTAGAGTATCCTTCCATTGGCATTACTCTCAGGTCCACTCGGTTCCTGAGTTGCCATACCCGTTCGGGTTCCATCTATGTGTCAAATAGAATTGTTCAATCATTTATTGAGGATTATTTTATGTTTGTTTCTTGAAACCCTGCAAATGTGAACAAATTATTTAAATTGCATAGGAATACTTGTCAAATGGAATTAATAATGTTAATTTACAATACTTGAAACCATTTAACTGTGTGCAAACAAATGATTAATATTAAACAGAAAGTTTGTGTTTCGTAGAAATACCTGAAACCATTCATAATGTTCAAATAAATGATGACTATTTAAATAGAATTATTAGTGTTTGATAGCAATACTTGAAACCATTTAACTGTGAGCAAACAAATGAGCTCTAACGACTCGTTGAAAAATGAAGTTACCCATAATCTATTCGCTTATAAATCATATATAAAAACTGTATTTGGCATGAAATAACCCACAAAAGGTGATATGCCATAAAACACGACAAAATGTCTTCAAATTTGACCATGGTTTTATTCATCTTTTCTTTTCTTTTTTTATTCTCTCCATTTTGATCCTCACTTTCATCCTCCTTCCTTCTCTCTCTCTCTCTCTCTATATATATATATATATATATATATATATATCGCTTGCTCAGGCGCTTATCTCTTTTTCCTCATCTTTTTCCCTTTGTTATTTTTCTTCATTATTCTCCTCCTCTTCTTTTTTTCATATCCCAACTTCAATCTCTCTTTCTTGACTGTACCCTGAGAAGACCTTGTGGCCTCGTGCCTAACGTGCTAAACTGCTCCATAGTATTAAGTGGGTTCGAATTTCAGTTACGTTATTACGTTCTCTTTCGAACTACTACCCTTGGAAAAAGTATAAACCCTCATTACCCCATCCCAGCGAAAGATTAAATATTATCTTTACTGTTCTTCTACTCGGCTGGCTTTGGCCTAAAATAACCCACGATGGTTTTGTAACATATCCATATATGAATATGAGAAACGTACATAGAATGTTCATAACATATATACATAGAACATAGTAACCCTGAAACACGAAAAACACGTAACGACTTCTTAGTTCAGGTACGAAACCTTTTCTTACCTTTGAGTTAAAGGATTCGACATAAGGAAGAGAGATGCACCATCTTTCTATGATGACTTTTCCATCTACCCACCCCCATCACGTGCGGCGCCCGTTTGCACCAAACTAACCCATACACTGAGCCGAAAGGTTAAACCCAAAGGCAACATATATAAAACGAAATCCCTCGGCCATTATATTACAGTTTTATGCTATTAAACAAAGAAATGGAACCCATTTTTAGTGCCCTTTTTTTTTAATCTTTAACCCTTCGTCTTATTTTCCAGACTAAGCCAAGATGAACCTCTTTAGTAAAATTACATTCTCTTAGCTTAAATTAAAGGATATTACTAGATTTAGAGCTCTGTTTGGGATTCGAATTAAGAGAAACCTCAAGTTAATTCGTCTTTTTTCTTGTGTTCTCTCCTGCGTACATACGTTATATTTTCATAGATAATTTCAGTGTCCTATCAACAAAGTAGTGAAGAAAATATCAGTTTCAGTTTCGTATTAACATAAACCGGCTCATTGGCCTTGTGAGTAGAGCCTGGGTTCAATCCCAGGTCGTGCCAAAGACTTTAAAAATGGTACTGGATAACTCTTTGTAATATAAAGTACCTATCAAGGGTAAAGTGGAGCAATCCAGGGAAAGGTGTAGCCCCCTCCATTACACCTCGGTGTTGAAGCTATTGAAAAGAGAGCCTTCTGGTCGCCCTCGACTATGGTCGCCAACTATACTTTACTTATTTAACATTCATATAATTTGCACTGTCAACTGGGGCTCTAGAATACACTGACCGTTTCTCGGCAGAGGGTAATGACTCTCCTAACGAGTATTCTGGATATGACACTAAACAATCTGGTAGTGAGGTTCCACTAATGCCGGAGCTTTGGGGAATGCAGAGTATCCCTTCATTGCCATCGCTCCCAGGTCCACTCTGGCCCGGAGTGGTAGCATCTGATAGGGTCCTATCTAAGGGTCAAATAGAATTAAAATGTGTACCTATGCTAAATTGATTGTTTGAAATAGAAATTTTTATTATTTAAGTGTTTGTAAATAAAAACTATACTTATACTAAACTAAAATGTTTGAATTTTAAATCGGCGTTAAATAACCGGAAAAGGGTTGATACGCCGTAAAACAAAGCAAGCAACCAAACGACCAACCATATATCTTATATCGTGTTGCTCCTCCATTAATTCCTCTTATTGTAAATCCTGCAGAGTTGTAAGAACATCAAAAAAGGGGTGTCCTGGGTTAGGGTTTGGTTTTGGATAAGGATTAGAGTCACTAAATTCTATGAAATCGGGAGGTTACAGTTCTGAAGAATTGGAAAGTGGGTTGTCATCGCTTCATTGTCATTATTCCTAAGTCTACTCTGACCCGGAGCGGTAGTAGTTCTAAGTCTGTTTGTCCGTCTTCATATGTTTATATTGTATGTGAGGTGTACAAAGGATTGTGTCGAAATTGTGATTCAATTTATAGGGGTCCAGCTTTAAAAAAAAGAGCGTTAGGAACATTTAGACATGTGAATGCTCTATGTCATGACGTAAGTTCCTGTACATCTTCATTACATATATATATATAAATATATATATATATATGTAATGAAGTTTGTTATATTTTTTATCCCTCTCTCAACCCCTCTCTCTCTCTCTCTCTCTCTCTCTTTTGATTATATATATATTATATATATATATATATATTTATATATATATATATATATATTATATATATATATTTATTTTATGTATATATATTGTTCTCTATATATTTATGTATGTATATTGTGTTCTCTTTCTCCCGTTTTCCCCCTCATTGGTTTTTATATTCGACCTGTTTTCAAAGATGATTGGGAAAAAATGGCCTTCAAACTGTTTTTTTTTACTTAGTTTTTCAAAACGTGCTAACAGAACATTCCTCCTGTAAAACCAGTAAGACTTCTTACTGGCTTTCTTCAACAGTAAAAGATCGGTGGAATAATGTATCACAGAAAGCTATTCTGAATCTGTGCGGTCGTATGCTTGTTGACAGTGCTGACCTCTGTTAACCCCCCTCCCCCCAAAAAAGGATATAGGGGTCTCTTAAGGTTGCAGCTCGTATACTTTATTCACCAAATTAATGGGATATGAATACTGGTAATACACTCTTTAATTCGGACCCGGTGCGCATCCTGATTTGAATTCGTGATTATCTATTGTAATTCAACTACATTAACATTGTAATCATACTTAAATTGAAACACATATGAGAATTATTTTGTGTGTCTGCGTGTTTGTGTATGTGTTTGTGTATTTGCGTCTGCTTGCGTGTCTGCGTATGTCTGCATGTGTCTTTATTTCGGTGTGTATTCGAGTGTATATGTGAGTGTGTGTAAGTGTCTATGTGTGCATGTGATTGTTGATGGATATGTTTAAAATTAAATCAGTTGAATATAATTCTTTTGGTGTTATAGTGTATAATAGCCAAGGACTTCAAGTCTTCCCTTAGCAAAGATGAGTTCTTCACCTTGCATATATATTATATTATATATATATATATAATATATATATATATATATATACTGGCCAGTTTTAAGAGTGATAATTAGTATTTTTACCGTTATAAACTATATTTCTGTGTGGGCAATAGTTAAGGAAGTATATATTGCTTAAGTGCTTACTTATCCGTACTTTTCTCCTTGAATATATATATATATACATATATATATTATATTATATATATATATATATATATATATATATATATATGTATGTATGTATGTATATATATAACGAAAGGAAACATTCCTGTGGATGATGGTGAATGTAACCGCAGACAAAACTATATAAGAACATTTTTTGTACAATTTCTTACCCATATTTTACTGGCTGGCATATCTCTGCGGCATTTTTCTTGACTCTCAAATCTGAAAATCTATGGATGCTGAAACCTTAGCAAGATCCCCGCACAAGGGCAATGTATTGTCAAACGTCAGAATTATAAATACCGCTACTTGTATGCTTGCGCATCTCCGTCGAATGGATCCTCTCTTCAAAATGCAGACAATATTAATTACCCCGAAGACTACACTGGATACACTTCTAAGTCTTACTATTTTTCATTGCATTCAACTTTAATTAGTTTAATGTGTGTACGTCGGACATATAAAGCATATGTATATGCGTGTGCAGGAGACATAAAGAGAGAGGGGGGAAAATGTGTGTGTGTGTGTGTGTGTGTGTTGTGTGTGTGTGTGTGTGTGTGTGTGTGTGTGTGTGTGTGTGTGTGCTTCTATTCACTCTTGAGTGTAACTTAGCAAATTTTAATCTTGAGTTTAAATGTACGTATCCTCAATAGATGTACTGTGTAACTGATTGCACACGTACCTATACACACACACACACACACACACACACACTCACACACATGCATACATAAACATAAGGGCTCACGCATATTTTCGAGCCATAGTATTCTTTTCAAGATAGGGTTTCAATTTGTAATCACGCCACAATAACAACAATACAAATAAATAAATGAATAAATTTCAAAAAATTATTAGAATAAAAAAGAATCCCGATTCTGATTGATTTAGGCTTCCTACTTTCGTATACAAATACCCACCTCACATTACAATTAATTGAACTCGGATGATACTATATAAAAAATGAAGACCGTTCCAATATATGTTCGTGTGCATTTGAATATATTTATGGCTTCATTATGATAATCACAAAGCAATTTCTTAATCCCCTTTTTAGAAATTTTTTTTTTCTTTAATGACTTTCTTATGAGTAAAGTTGGCGACCGTAATCGAGGCTGACCCGAAGGCTCCCTTTCAATAACTACAACACCAAGGTGTAGGGGAGGGTGCTACTCCATTCCCGAGGTTGCTCCACTTTACCCTTATAATGCTGAGTGTTAAGCAAGGTGGCATCAAGAACCATTTTTTGAGTCTTTGGTATGACTCGACTAGGGATTGAATCACGGACCCTTGGTGACCACTCTAACCATTATACCAAAGGCCCAGTAAAAAAATATCAGCTAAATGCACACGCACTCAAACACACACAACGACCCAGACTAAAACTAACGAAAAACCTTATAACATATCAAATATCAAAGACTAATCGGGGTAAAGATAGACGAGTAGACACACTCTGAGAAAGGGAGGAGGGTGAAGGGGAAGAGGATGCAGAGGAAAAGAATTCTAACACACAGCAGTGACCTCCATATAAACCCATACTCAACCTAAAAAAAACATTCGACTAACAAACCTACCCAAGTGAGTTTGAGTCTCATTGGGTGCAACATTCATATGGCCTTGTTCCACATAAGTTCTCTAACGAAAGCAACAAGCTGGAAACATACATGTATGTAAGAATGAAATAAATATTTCCTAAAAAATACAAATCTCTTAAAACCTATTCATATTGAAATATTTACTTTTTTTCTCTCTTTGAACCAATTACAAAAAAAGTAACAAGTTTAAACGAACGCTGCTGCTGCTGCTGTTGCTACATAATACCTTATAATTCCTCAGCCAACGTGGTATGCTTGTTGGCCGAGCGATCTGATATTAAGTCTAACGTAAAGTTGGGTGGATTTCGATCCCGGCTTCAAGCGTTCGACGTGTCTAGCCACGCAGAGGAGTTGTGATATAACGAAACAGTCTGTCTGTGGATGACAATATATATATATATATATATATATATATATATATATATATATATATATATATGACAATGTTGGTTGTCAATAAATCACTTTGTGGGTTCGTGGCGAACCAAGTGCAATATCATATAGAGAGGGATCAATATCTAGGATATAGCTATCCATTTAATGTCATGGAATTTTGTCTGGCACCCCTGGGTCTCATGGAGTTTTTAAAAACTCCGTGAGACGCAGGGGTCGCAGACAAAATTCCATAAAATATTCCATTAAATATATATATCTAATATATATTTATTATTTTAATTATTATATATATATATATATATATATATATATATATATATATATATAAACATGAAACAATAATTACCCTTGAATAACTCTGGATCGTTATTTATTAAAACCTGAGTGAAAAGAGCCCAGTTTTCCCTATTGATTGCCTATAACCATCGGAAGGATGTATATATACTTTTTCCATGAGTATAAGCGTTATGTTAAATGCAAATGCAAACAGTCTTGTTTGGTATTTGAACCCGTGTCTCCCTGTTCATTTCCTACGACGAATAAACCGAGTACGCATCCTATATATATTTCTTTGGACTGCTAATAAAGCAACGATTGCCAAACAGGTCTTGTATACTAATGCCCTAGTGAGGCGGACTCAATTCTCATTGGGTAACTGACTTGTCTCAGAACTCCTACAATATTTATTTTGGAGTGGAAATAATTTGATGCCTGAACGTGGACTTTTGCATTTTATGCTAAAATTATGTTAGTAAATTTCGGATTTAAATCTTACACTTGCGTATTGAATATTTGGAAAATCAGTAATAAACTCTGGTGGGATTTTAAAATTTTAAGAACTCGATTTTCCCCAAATAAAGGTCTCACTAAAAACAGATTACTCTCACTAGCAAAATTTCGAGTAGCAAAAACAAGCTGGCTGGCCCGATTGACGTGTTAAGACTGATCTTTGCGTTGCCGCATGCTATAGTATTGAGAGTAAAAGTATTTAGCTATTTTCTCAACTGTAAAATAAATGTCTAAATGAATAAAAGATAAAGAACCTCTCATTTAAGCTAACAGTCGATTCTCAGGATTCATAAAATTCCAAGAACAATTTCTTACCAACTGGTGTAAACCAACTTAATCCCAACATTGGTCATAATATTTACCAACCCCTCTGCTCGGGCAGGATATGACACAAGGTCAATTTTTAAGCGGAGTTTAACAGGTTTGAATTCAGAGTTTTCCTTCTTCTAGACTAGTTACCTCACCAAGGCTGAAGAACCAGTCTGCCCTACTATTTACCTATAGCTGGAGGGAGAATAATTGGATTCATACCTTTCCCAAGGGTATTAGTGCTATGTGAAATCAGTATCGTCCAGGATTTTAACTCGTGTCACCGTGTCCATTTCCTACGACGATAATCATTACACCACGGGCATAAGGGATTAAAGAAAACTTGGGAGATTGGATTGTACTATCATATGTTCACTGTAGATGTATCATTAGTTTTTTTATTGTCCAAATATATTGTAATCAGAAGCTATTGTTAGGGTAAGGAAATTATTGTTTGGGAAAGAAAGTTATGGTTAGTCACCAAAAATCGGTGTTACTGGCATGATATGGCTATCATACTAACTCACGAATTCACCATGCGTGGCGCGGTTTTGCGTTTGGCCATACAGGCGGCTTGGTGACTTCGCAATAGGCTTGCTTCACTTACACACTTAGCCACTTTGTTAAGGGCTCACAGATTCACTATAAAGTATTTGAAATGCCGTCATAAAATCTCAAAGCTCTTGCCTTCGAACAGAATGGAAAAATGCAAGTCGGTACTATCTTGTCTATCTCCCATTATTCATCTTTTACCTTAGAGCACTAAGATATTACATCTTGCGTATTATTTTCTGTTAAATTCATAACATAATTACCGATTCGCATAATGTATTAACTAATACATATAACCCATTATCAACTTTATCAATTATAGTTTATTATTGGCCGGGTATCTCATAGCTTTTAGGGGTGTCCTCTTGGTATAATGGTTTAAAGCGATGGACAGCCGAATCGTAGTCAGCGAGTTCGTACTCCAGTCACGCTATTACGTTCACTTTCGGACAAATACCCTTGGGACTGGTATGAACCCTCCTTATCCTCCCATCAATACTATTGACAAAGTTATGAATCCCTTATCCTCCCAGCTATGGGTTAAATAGTACCACTACTGTTTTTCTAGGTGAATGGCTTTGGCATTAAATAACCTACAAATGTTGATATGCCATTAAACCATACCTTTTACCTGGGTATCTTATACCTTTTACCTGGTATCTCATACCTTTTACACTTCGGTTTTACCGTTTATTTATCAATTTATTTATTTGACTTTATTTATCGATTCACTGTAGATGACTAAACCATTAAATGAAAAAAAGATACAATATTTCGTCTGTCAGAATAATCCACTTTATATAGATTCTATTTAATAGTTTACGTTCGGAGTTAAGGTCCAACTCCAGGTGATTGCTACACTTGAATTTAAAAGGAATAGGCCCAGCTTCATTGTTTGAAGCCTGAGTCACCCCTAAAAGCAGAATGCTGACTGAGGTGTTCTGTTTTTGGTTAGGTTTGGTTTTGGTTTGGTTTGGTTTTATGACACATCAAACATTGTAGGTGATTAATGAGAAATCCATTTTTATACATATAAACAGTCCCATCTCAACCAATTCTGTTTAGCATAAGTACACAGTTTAGTTTTATCTGACCCAAAGATAGATTCCTATCAGGTGCTACCTCTCCGGGTCAGAGTACCCCGTATTTCACAAAGCTCCAGTACCCCGTACCCCGTATTTCACAAAGTACCCCGTACCTCGTACCCAGAGTACCCCGTATTTCACAAAGCTCCAGTACCCCGTACCCCGTATTTCACAAAGCCCCTTCCTCATATCGTTTAGTGTCATATTTAGGACACTCGTTGGGGGAGTCTTACCCCTCTGCAGAGATTCAGTCGGTGTATTCTACAGCCCCAGCCGACCGGTCCACAGGACACTTGTTTTTGTTTTTTGTTGTTTTTTTTTTTTTGGTGGGGAGGGGAGCCTTACCCTTCTCCAGAGATTCAGTCGGTGTATTCTACCGCCTCAACCGACGTGGCAAGTGCTATTTTTAGCGTAAATTAGGGAGTCGCTACTTTTAGAAAATGAACATTTGTCAAATTTACCTAGAGTAAAGAGGTCAGATAAATAAGAAACTATGAACAGAAATACCCAGAAAATCGGGAAAAAAGGAGATTATCAACGGTCAGGATTTACAGCAAGCATCAATAGGATAATAAGCATTAAGTAAATCTATAGGTAATTATTTCATGATACAAATACATTGGAATCAGAAAAAAAAGTTTTGTTAACGTTCCAGAGGTATTACAAGCTTTAATAACAAAATAGAATTACAATATTTCTTCATGGGGCACCTCGGGTAGTGCAATGGTTAACAAGCTTGATTAGCAAACCTACAAGAGTGAGTAGGAGTCTCATTGGTTGCTCCATTCATATGTCCTTGGGCCACATCTAAGCAAAAAGCTTTGTAAATTACTACAATATTTTTTCACAGTATTGGAAATCAAGATTTAATAAATACGAATTAAGGAAATCTTTATCGACTAAAAACGGCTCATTTATATATAATTTAAATATCGTTTTTGCTATATCTTTAACCGTTTTACCAAAAATCTAAAAGTACGTCATCGTGACGCAACGGATAGCAATCTCATCTCGTTTAACAGGTTCTATGGAATAGGGATATAGATCCTCACCAGGATCTTCCTAGATGTAGCCTTGTGTCAAATGTCTTATATGCATTTAACAACTCCTGAGCACGAACAGGATTTTTAAAGCGGGATTTAGGTAATAATCCAAAGCTCTAATATGATTAAAGATTCCAGTCTGGTTTACTATTTACTCGCAGATGGATGGAAAATTGTTGGATACGTTCCTTTCTCAAATCTATAATGCATACAGCCTCGTCCAGGATTTGAACTCGGGTTGCCGTGTCTATTTCCTGCAAGGATAAAGATTATACCACGAGTTCTAAATCTGTAATATACTCCCCTCATCTTCTTATAAAGGTTTTCAAGCTAGTGTTGTATACCCACGATTTACGCAATTCAATGAACGAACAAACACACTTCTTTATAAAAATATATATATATATATATATATATCACACTTTATTCTCGAAAGGGTTGATATTTCTGTGGTGTGTGAGAGATGGGTGGAGACATGGACAGACTGCTATATTGACCAAACTTCTTCTCTTGACCATAGCACTGTATTATCTTCAAGAACCCACTTAGCATTTCTTTAGCATCTTGGCAAGGTTTGCTCAACCGGAGGTCACTGAGGGCCACAACCCTCATTCTGCAAGCTGGTCCTCACTCTGGCTTTCCTATCACCAACTAACTCAACGGCCGTCGACATCTGCCTATATTTTTTCATAACGTCCACTTGCTTCCGCTTCTTCTTTCGCTTATTTACACAGGTGAATCTCTGATTGATGGCTCGGTCAAGGGTCAATATATAACACTAGTCTTACAGGCTAAATATTACTAAGAAGTGTACTTGAACCTAACCTGATGCTCTATACTTGCGGTCTGATGTCAGATATTAGGCGTAAAGAATCTCACTTAACTTTTAGACCAATTACAACTGATTATTGCAATTTGTTGATTTTTTGGGGGGGCGGGGAAGATAACCTTAAAAAAAAAAAAGCAAACAAGTAAAAAATAACAAAATTATAAATGAAATACCTTATCAAATAGTTTTCTGAATTGATTGTGATTGATTTAATCAGTCAAAGACAATTAAGTGATTTAATAATAAAAGTTAAGACATTTTTTTCTCTTGGAGAATTGAGCTTCCATTTACTTCAATTCCAATTCCATTACTTATCCACCGCATTATTCCTTAGTACATTTGTGACTTTTTTTGGTTATATTTTCATCTGTGTTTTATAAAAAGCTGAATAATTCTGCTTTTAAAATACTACTTCATTTTCTCATTGCATTGAATTTTTTTTCTAAATCTTACCATGTTTTTCTTTCTGCATTGGTGATGACTTACTGGTGAAATACCTGTTTTTTTTCTTGTTTTTTTTTATGAAGGCAGTAAGTATTAAATTACATATCAATGTCTCACTGAATACAACACATGATAACCAAAGCAAAAAGGTCCCACATTTTTCTCCCTTCCATCTCTAAAAGCAGATTTGTGGTAAATGTCTTGCAAGAATTATCCTATTGGTAAAAATTACAAATTATAAAACTGATGATTCATGTCTTCTGTCAGTCTTAAAGATTCGACTCTCGAAGGTGCACATCGGGACCTGGCGTCGAATTTAGTGTATGATGAAGAGTTTTCGGTTGTTTTGAGGAATATAATGGTTAACGAAATTAGAATTTGCAAGTGAGATTTCTACATCCTTTTGATTTTGTGCCCAAATTAATCTTAGTAAATAAATATAATCTTTTTGCCTAATCATCATCATCATCATCATTTCATTTTCTTCTTCTTCTTCTTCTTCTTCTTCTTCTTCTTCTTCTTCTTCTTCTTCTTCTTCTTCTTTGTTAATTTTCTTTCTTAATCATAATGATACTTTTCTTACCTTTCTAAATATTTCTATTGTTATTCCTTATTTTCTCCATCTATTCCCCTTCTTGTACCAACTATGGGTTAGATATTGCTTCTACTTTTCTTCTCCAAGGATGGATTTGGCATTAACTAACCCACAAAATTTGAGAGGTTTTCATCACTGTTTTTCATCCTCTTTCGTCTTCATATACTTTTCTTTCTTTGTCTTCATTATCGTCGCATAACTTTATTTACTTCATCTTCTTTCATATTCTTTCATTTCCATATTTAGTTCTGACCATCTATCAGAGCCATCAACTTCTTCTTGATTGTTTTCTTCATCTGTCTTCTGGCTTCATTTCCTTCGTCATTTTCTCGTTCGAGCCGGATCGTCATCTTCGACTTCGCTGTCTTTTTCATCTTCTCCTCAGTCCTTTCCTCTTTCTTCTTCGTCTTTTTTTTTGTCGGAGTTATCTTCTTTCTCTTCTACCTTCTCCTCTTTAGCATCTTTCTTTGTCGTCACCATTATCTTCTTCTTCTTCTTCTTCTTCTTCTTCTTCTTCTTCTTCTTCTTCTTCTTCTTCTTCTTCTTCTTCTTCACTATTATCAGCATCGCTTTCATTCATCTCTATCTTATTGATATGATGATACAATGCTTTTCTGTATTTACAATTCTCTCTCTCTCTCTCTCTCTCTCTCTCTCTCTTCCTTGGCTCACTCCTTTCAACCCTCCTACCACTAACATTTTTCTAACTCCCACCACTACCTTTCTTCATTTCATGCGCACCTTACTACTACTACTACAACTAAAACGACACTAGACCACCACCAACAAAAACACTGCCACCACCACTACTACTACTACCACTACTACTGCAGCTACTACACCCAAAGAACAATCAGATTGAAAATATATGTTCATTAATCATTTCTCCAGGCGCCATGTCCCCCCCCGACCCGTTCATCGGCCTCCCAGACCCCAACCTTCTTTTTTTACGTTCTCGTCCCCCACCCAGATTCAATCTCTTTGGTCCTTGTCATCCTCCCACCCGACCTCGCCCTCCGTTACCCCATCACTGCAATCCCTCGCCCAGCCACAGCCACCCTCCACCATTCCCCCGTTCACGGACAGCCTCACTATTAGCTCAACATCAGTCCTTATGTTAGCTGCTAAATTGTTCAGGGACTGGGGGAGGCGGGAGGGTGTCGGAAAAGGGACACACCAAGGGGAGCCCAATAGCCGCGACGCTTCTGCGCGTGCGCGATCGCCTCTATGCGTGTGAAGATGCCTGATTGCGTGCGTGTGCGTTTGTGTGTGTAGTTGGAGAGATGAAGAAAAAATGCGCGAATTACACTGCGCATGCGTCCGAAATTTCTTCCCTGTATGAACGATTGCATGCGAGTCTGGGTGGAATCGGGTACATATACTCGAACATACACTATCATGTGCTGATGCCCGATGGCCTTGTGTCTGATTTTCTCCTTAAATTAGCATTCATATTGTAGGGAATTAATCTGGTGAGTGATCTGAGCCCGGAATGTCACCACGTAGTGAGATGAGGAACCTTGGAATAAAACCTGATGTTCCCCATACCACGGCATAATGGCAAATAAAATACGATGGCTGTGGATGCTCAAAGAATACATCCTCAACCATTGGCCGTGGCCGTGGTTTAATAGTTATTGTCGTTGGAAATGGACACGACGACCTGAGTTCGAATCCTGGACGAGGTTAATTGTATTTTTCACTGCGCAAATACCCTTGGGAAAGGTCTGAATGCAACTATTCTCCTTCCAGCGATGAAAAAATAGAAGGAAGGACTGGGCTCTTTAGCCTTGGTATGGCAACCGGTTTAGGGGAAGGACACTCGGAATTGAAACCAGATAAAATTCCACCGAAACAATGACCTTGTGTACGTGCAGACGAGTTGGGTACCTATATACATATATATTATCCATTCAGCGTTAAGGGAGCCCGAATGGTGACAATTTAAAATCTAGGAGGGCATACTGTCGAACTTTGTATTGTTTTGTTGTTTGTTTGTTTTTTTTCAGAAACAGTAGCAATTACACGTTGGCAAATAATTGGTAATTTTAACTTCGTATTTCATAATGAAATAAAAATAAAGCTTCTGAACTCAGAATTTGGACGTATCGTTAAAATGATAACTATAACTAAAGGTATATCGTAAGAGTTGGCATTAAAGTGTAGTATCTGTTCGTCCTTTTCGTTTATTTTTCTTTTGCCTTCGGACATGATGCAGCAAAGGTACCGGAGATATTAAGTCAGTAATTAATTCACCTGAACATTACATCAAAAAGCAAAGGTTTGAGACGTTTGTTGGGTGCATTATAGCAATCTTGTAGACCAGGGCTATTCTTCTTATCCCCCATTAGTACTCCTATTGAACCCTCATTATATAGACCAGATCGAAAATTCGAGTGTTGTATCAATTCATTTTTATCATCATATATACAAATTGCAATAAAAATATTAGATTAAAAGAATATAGGTAGAAAAATATAGATTAAGAAATAATAGATTTATAAAATTATAAAATCATGAATATCTTAGCAACCATTTTAAACAGAACAGAATTCGGCGAAAGATTAGTAATGAAATAGTATTGATTTTTTTTATTAATTGTATAAGTATTAATTTTTGGTCAAAACATAAATCTTGAAGCCATAAGAAGTTGCTTGTTTTGTTTTAGGGAGATGATCACTCAGCTTTTTTTCAAAGTTATATTGTGTGACCATGAAAACGTAATTTCTCATTACGATGTGGTGGCACGAGTTTATGGAATCAATGTATATATATATATATATATATATATATATATATATATATATATATATCATTAAGAAAAACAAAAACCGGTCACTTGCCCAGTCGGCTGGGGCTGTAGAATACACCGACTGCACCTCTGCAGAGGGGTAAGACCCCCACTAACGAGTGTCCTGGATATGACACTAAACAATCTGACGGTTAGGTTCCAGCAGTGCTGGAGCTTTGGGGAATGCGGAGTACCCCTTTATTGCCATCGCTCCCAGGTCCACTCTGGCCCGGTGCGGTAGCACCTGATAGGGCCCTATCTATGGGTTAAATAGAACTAACAGTATACTTATGCTAAAATGAATTGAGTAAACTGAATTGCTTGAAATAGAAACGTTTTTGACAATTAAACCGTACTTACCTTTAAACTGCGTGCTTATGCTTAACTGAATTATTTCAAATAGAACTGTTTTTCGACATTAAAAGTGTATTTACACTTAACTGAATTATTACATATAACTGCTTGAATAGTTTGAAATGGAAATGTTTTTGACAATTAAACTGTGTACTTATGCTAAACTGAACTGTTTTCAATAGAACAGATTATTAACATAAAACTAGATTTGGCATTAAATAACCTACAAAGGTTGATATGCCATAAAACCAATCAAACCAATCAAACCAAACCAAAAACCGGTCACATTAAGATTTTTCTTAAAGAAGGTGATGTCAGGTACATTGACTTCTTTACCAGGAAAAGTTAAATGTTCATAGTTGAATGATATTTTGTCCTGATGGAATTATTCCCGACTCCGGATTAACTGGAATTAATAATACGTATATATATATATATATATATATATATATATATAATATATATATATATATATATGATAGAAAAACTAAGAAAGGTTCCTGTGTGTAATTCACATGTGGTATGACAGTAGGGATTGAAAACTTGAATATGATGTTAGGATAATATAAAATTGAAAAATATATTTGTAAATGGTTAAATTTCAAACAAAAATATCGTGTTAATCCATAAAATCAATAGTGTTAACACACCTTTTGCAGAAAATTATTGAACTCTGCCTTAAAAAAAAAGAAAGAAAAAAGAAACATGAGCACATTCTTGATGAATGTAAACCGATTTTGAACAATATGTTTGTTCACCCACACACATAAGTACACACACATAAACATACACATATATCTGTGTGCGTGTGTGTGTGTGTGTGTGTGTGTGTGTGAGTTTGAAGAAAAAGAGAAGACACTTCGAATCAGCCGACTGTTTCCTCGATTTGTTCAAGTCGCCGAATGAGTCCTTTGGGAAGGAATGAGTTTAGGAGGGCACCGTACGCTTCCCAAATATTTTCTGTCCACCATTAGCCAACTGTGGATGAGCTAATATTCACAGGGCTTATACGATGACGAGTGATATGCCTATATTTATGAAAGAAGGAAGAACCTCATTCTCAAAAAAATACTTCCAATATATATATATCTATATATATATATATATATATATATATTCAACACTGTTATCAGTTCAGCGATGGATTAAATAGAACCACAAGTGATCTTTCACAAGAATTCGAATTATATATATATATATATATATATATATATATATATATATATATTATATATATATATATTATATATATGTATACTACCCTCTACATGAGCAGGAAGTGATACAAGGTCAATTCTAAGCAGAATTTTAAAAGTTTAAATTTTGAATTTTTCTTCTCCAAGACTAGTTGCCGTAACATGGTTAAAGAGCCTTACCAAGGGAATTAATCTGGTGAACAATCCGGCCACGAGATGTCACCGAGTAGAGAGTTGAAGAAAGCAGGAAAAAAAAACTGATTTTACCCATAACATGGCATAATGCCATAACGGAAGTAGATAGATAGATAGATAGATAGATAGATAGATAGATAGATAGATAGCACGGCTGAAGCTGCTTAAAGACATGCACCCCACCAATTGAAG
>CAUZXS010005136.1:45000-65000 GCA_963585895.1 Sepioteuthis lessoniana | reverse complement strand
TAGTTCCAAATATTGCTACGTATCACTAACAACTCAATTCGTCATTAGTAAACACACAGTTAAATGATCAAACAGTTCTATTTCAAGCAATTCAATTTAGCATTAGTCATTTGTTTACACTCATTTTAAATGTCAAACAGTTCTATTTGACCCATAGATAGGACTCTGTCAGTTGCTACCATTCAGGGCTACAGTGGACCTGGTAGCAATAGCAATGAAGGGTACTCTGCATTCCCCAAAGCTCTTGCATTACTGAGGCCGGATGTTTTAGCGTTATATCCATGACACTCGTTTGGGGGGGACGTCTTATACCTCTGCAGAGATGCCGTCGGTGTATTCTAACAGTTCCAGCCGACTGGGCTGGGTTAAAATTAATTTCTGCAAATTCATGAGTTGTTTCCTAAAGATTCAATTCAATAATAATTCTCAAAAAGTTCTATTTCAACTCTGACCCTTAACGTAATCTGGTTCCTTAATTTGATAAGTTGTGGTCAATCACAGAACAGTTTTGGTCCTGTTTATCCTTAAGACTCATTTCGATTTGAAAATATCCAAAATTCATGTTGGGCATTGCTTTTGTTGACGGTATTTTATTGATATTGTGTACAGTTTACGTTGCTTTCCCGATTTGAATTTAGGCAATAAAATCAATCGAATTTGCTTTTGTCCAACTTTCAATTGACAGTCTATAATAAAGCATGAATGAAAACAAAACCGTTAGCTGAGATCAATGGAGAAAAATGTGTGCATTGAAATGGTATGTTACATGATCATATTTTATAATACTGTATCGGCCATAAAAAGTATACGCCTCTCATTTTTTCATAAAAGTTAATTTTTCTTCAAACCTCGGATTTTATTTTTTTTCTATAGGAAATTAATGTAATCAATACAAACGTCACCAGGTATTTTTGTTACCAAATTTGCCGGTACTGAAAACTGTTGAAAAATAGGTATATGTATGCATAAGCCTAAAATAAATATTCCCAATATATATGTACTGATAGATGTGTTAAATATATATATATATATATATATATATATATATATATATATATATAATCAATGTTTGCTACTGAGTTGTTACATAATTTTTTATTACAGATTTTTTTATGCAGTAGATTTTGGTAAGATGATACATAAGTAATAATATCCGTTTTGGCTTCATAATGTCCAATAAAGAATAATAAAATCCTAATATCGTTTGTTAATCTAAAAATGTTTTTAAAATAGTATTTATTCGTAGGGAATACTCTATTTCATAACAAAATATTTTATTTGGTTGGTTGTGTCTTATGGCTACTTTTATAGGTTATTCAATGTCAAATCCTGTTTATACATTGTATTGAATATATGATTTGCAAAGGAATACTTTGTCGGTAACATTTTTAAACGAACCAGGGCTCATTCTTTGCACAGAGTTAAATGGTTTCAAACGCTACTACGTAATATTTAGAATTCAATTTAACAGTAATCATTTGTTCTCACACAGTTGAGTAGTTTTCAATAGGTTGATAATTAAAAAGTTCTGTTTGATCCATTGATGGGATCCTGACAGGTATTACCACTCTGGGTTGGGGTGGACCTTGGATTAATATTATTGAAAGGGTACCCCATATTTCCCAGAGCTCCAGAATTGAAGCCTTACCATATTTACCAACCCCTCCGCTCGGGCAGGATATGACTCAAAGTCATTTTTAAGAAGAGTTTAATAGGTTTGAATTCAGAGTTTTCCTTCTCCTAGACTAGTTGCCTCACCAAGGCTGAAGAACGCAGTCTGTCCTACTATTTACCCATAGCTGGAGGGAAAATAATTGGATTCATACCTTTTCAAGGGTATTAGTGCTATGTGAAATGCAATCAGTTTCGTCCAGTATTTGAACTCGTGTCACCGTATCCATTTCCTACGACGATAACCATTACACCACGGGCACCTCCTCCAGAACTGAAGCCTTACTATCAAATTGTTTAGTTTTATATCTAGAAGACTAGTTGGAGGAGACTTATCCCTAAGCAAAGAGCCAATCGGAGTATTCTATAGTCTCAGCCAACGGGGCATATTCCAAAATACATAGATTGTGGTAATATATGTAAAGTTAAGTAAAGTTGGTGACCATTGTCGAGGGTGACCAGAAGGCTCCCTTTTCAATAGCTACCACACCAAGGTCTATGGGAGGGTGCTACTCTTTTCCCTGGATTGCTCCGATTTACCCTTGATACATACCTTATATTGCGGAGTGTTAAGCAAGGAGGTATGAAGTACCATTTTAAAGTCTTTGATATGATGCGAATAATATTCGTTTTGACGGTACAATGCCTCATAATCAATAAAAAAAATCATGGTATAATGAGTGTGGTTTTATTTAAAACAATTCCTGCCATATATCTATTTATGGCTGTGGCCGAATAAGTAGAGTGTTTGCCAACGGTTCAGGAGATTGGGGTTTAATCCCAGATCAAGTCATACCAAAGACTCCAAAAATAGTATTTAATTACCGTTTTGTTTAACACTCAGCATTGTAAGTGAAGCAATCAAGGGAATGGAGTAGTTCCCACCGCTACACCTCGGTGTAGTAGCTATTGAAAAGGGAGCCTTCGGGTCACCTCGACAAAAGTCAGAAACTTTACTTTGAGTTATTTTATTAATATCCGTTTTGAATGTGTAATACCCCATTGGAAAAAGACTTGGTAGATTTTTTTCAATTTTCCTTTTAAAAAATGTTTGTAATATATTTATTTATAGGTGATACTATTGCTTATTCTAAAATTCGGACTGAATTTTAAAACAACCAAAGCAGTAATTATTTTGATAATTAGTTAATATTAATATATTTGTGCTAATATTGTTTTCTTTTGATATTGACAGAATTCTTTTTATTTTTTTTAATAGGGATAACCCAACGCTGTTGTATTGAAATCAAACGAATGTGTTGGTAAGTATATACATTAATGGTTTTCTCTGGTTTTATGGGGTTTTTTTATGTTGTAATGTGACTGATTTTAACTCTCAAGTCTTGTTGTATCATCTTCATTTCAAACTGAAAATACTAATATACTTAAACAATAAAAAAACATTGTCTCTTTTTGTAAGAATCGACTTAATGAGTGATAATCCCATAGGTTCGTGTATAAGTCGATCTCGTAGATAAATCGACCTTTTATCTACAATCAGAAAATAATTCATCTATGAAATTCATTTTGAAGCATACGTTGGTCCTTATCCTCTATATAATGTTTGAATTTCAACCTCGAGATGTTATCGTTTATATACAAGTTGATTCCGATGTTTGGCATTTAAAATGGGTCTTCATAGTTCCCTATGGATATGAATGTATAAACGATGTATATATTTGGACAGATATGAGTGAGCGTTCGTGTGAATATAAAGGTCAGCATTTCGTTTCACAACTCATGATTTTTCTGTAATTTAATTTCTAATTCTTAAAACGTATATATATCTATATATATCTATATATATATATATATATATATATAATATATATATATATATATATATATATATATATATATTGAAATGAATAGGTGTAGAAAGACATATTTTTTAAATTATTGATTAGTTCTAACAAAGTTTCTAACGTCTTGTCTCTCTGATGACAACAAGTAGCAAGAAACATGTTCGGGCAAAATAAATAATTAAAAAAAATATAGAACTCTTTGTCGACCGATTCAATAAAAAAAATACTTTATATATATATATAAGGGGAATTTTGGGGAAAAAACAAAGTTATTTTTTTTCAGAATTTTTTTCCGTAAATGTACACTCTGCATTGTTTAGAATTGGTTTAGAGCACAAAATCATTTTAATCTTGGGGAAATATTATTTTAAGGCAACTCAAAATGGTGACAAATCAAATAAAGTGTTATGTCATGAAACGTTTTTTGGCTAAGAAGTGTAAACCAAGTGAAAATAATAGAGGAATATATGATGTGTCCGGAAAAAACATGTTTTAGTAAAAAAAAAGTTTACAAATGGGTTAAACATGGGTTTGCCCATAATATTCTGAGTGGCAAAGATATTCCATTGATTGGAAACACACTGACTGGTTGGCATGCCGTTAAAATTAATCAATCCTAAGCTACGCGTAAAAAATTTAATTGGTGCTAATACAGTTGTTTGTTATTCCTAACTTAGTTTTACTTAGTCTGACATATAGGCTGTCTACAGTACTGGCTATTCTAAAATTGTTGCCCCTTTTAGATCTGAACTGGTTCTTCGTTGCTTAACTTCAGTGATCACATGTAAACTGGTATTTTCAGCTTGTCTTGACCGTAAAGCAATGTGGGGGTGTCCTCGTGGTTAAAGCGATGGACTGCGGATCGTAGTAAGCAAGTTCGAATTCCAGACGCCCTATTACGTTCATTTCGGACAAATACCCTTGGGAAAGGTATGAACCCCCTTATCCTCCCAGCTATAGGTTAAATAGCAACACTGCAGTTCTTCTAGAGGGATAGACTTGGTATTGAATAACCTACAAAGGTTGATATGCCATTAAACAAAGAAATCGAATCGAATCGTAAGGCAATGCATACTATTTGTTATTTACAGTGTTTTACAGAATTCCATTGTTGGTTAACGTATCTTCTGTTTATAAGAGGTCACCCATCTAAATAGTAAACTGACTCACCGCTTCTTAACTTCGGCGATCTTGTTATACTTCACTTCAACTGTAAATCAATACATACTGTTTGTTATTTACTAAGCTTTTCTTTGGTCTCATTTTGCTTAAAGTACCTGTTGTTATTAGAGGTCACCCATCCAAGTAGTGAACCCACTTACTGGTGCAAAACTTCGGTTATCTAGCAAGAACAGGTATTTACACAGTTGTAATATATTGTATTGGTTTGGTGATATCAATAATAATGATAATAATACAAATACATATGCAAATACATGCAACTCTATCGTTTTGAGTACGAACGGGTTTATCAATTTCTGGCAACGGTCCTTGATGACACAAAGCGAGAGACATAAAACAAAAAAGTCTATGCTAACCACACTATATTAACCCCACCCGCAACGTTCAGCGCATCTTCTTGTGTTTAAGATCTCTGCCAGTAGAGACCAAAACTGACCTGAGCCGATCCGAAAAACTCAACCGCGAACTTCAACGATCGAACTCAACTACACTATATTTTCAAAATCCTTAAATTCTCAGGACCATCTCTTCCTGGCATGACATCATCAACCCACTCAATTCACTCCAATGGTCGATCAGCCATATTTCCTGTCTGATGCTTTGGTTTGGTTTGGTTTCTTTGTTTAATGACATATGTAGGTAATTTAATGACATATGTAGGTAATTTAATGCCATATGTAGGTAATTTAATGACATATGTAGGTAATTTAATGCCAAATTTAATGACATATGTAGGTAATTTAATGCCAAAGCCATTTTCCTAGAAGAACAGTAGTAGTACTATTTAACCCATAGCTGGGAGGATAAGGGGGTTCATACCTTTCCCAATGGTATTTGCTCGAAAGTGAACGTAATAGCGCGACTGGAATACGAACTCGCTTATTACGATTCCGCAGTCCATCGCTTTAACCATTACACCACGAGGACACCCCCATTTCCTGTCTGAGAGGGCAATTATCACATCAGATGATGAGTATCATATCCTTTCCGCGTGGGAGTAGACCAAAGCCTTACCAAACTAAATAATAAAATATAATAAACGAAAAATGATTAATATAAAAAAAATCATTACCTTAATGATATAACACAGTGTCTTAGCCGCAAGTCCCTATTATTGTATACTATTGACCGAAAATGAAACGGCATCAACCTGAACATGCATTTAAAATGTAATATAGCTGGATTATGGTAATCAGTTACACACATTAGGACGTGAACAGGATTCAAAATAAGGAATAGATCAATAGTAATCAGGAACCATGTTAATACAGCCTAGTATATTCTACTTGGGTCTAAGTACAGGTTTGTATTTCAACATGCATTCGATTGTACAGATATTCTGTGTTAGATTACTCTGAACATCCACCTGTTGTCGGTGGGCCAAATGAACGAGTCAGGCGTCATCCTTTCATGCAATGCATTTTCAATGGAAGGCAGATCTGGTGACTGTGCCAACGGAGGAAGTAGGCGAACGTATTGTAGAACATTTTGATTAGCTCATTATAGTTATTATCCTGCAATAACTACGAATACGTTTGTCGGCAGGGGCTATTGAAGACCCCGCTTGCATCGCTGCAGAAGGTAGAGACTCACCTCCATTGCAACAAGTGATCTGGATATGACACTAAACTACTGATGGGTCCAATCCCGGAGTTTTGAGGAATGTGGAGTAGCCGTCATTGCTATTACTCTCAAGTCGACTATGATCCGGATTAGTTGTACCTGTGAGGACTTCATCTATGGGTCAAAGAGAATTATCAGTGCTAAAAACAACACGTGAAACCATTTAACTGTGTGTAAACAATAAATAGCTATGAATGGATTCACGCTTCAGGAGGGTATTGTTGCTAAGTGAATATTTGGCGTCACGTCTGAAATTTCTTCTTCTTCTTCTTCTTCTTCTTCTTCTTCTCTTCTTCTTCTTCTTCTTCTTCTTCTTCTTCTTCTTCTTCTTCTTCTTCTTCTTCTTCTTCTTCTTCTTCTTCTTCTTCTTCTTCTTCTTCTTCTTCTTCTTCTTCTTCTTCTTCTTCTTCTTCTTCTTCTTCTTCTTCTTCTTCTTCTTCTTCTTCTTCTTTTTCTTCTTCTTCTTCTTCTTCTTCTTCTTCTTCTTCTTCTTCTTCTTCTTCTTCTTCTTCTTCTTCTTCTTCTTCTTCTTCTTCTTCTTCTTCTCGTACGGTCAACGAGGCTTAGAATATGATGACTTCAGAGGAGCAAGATCACAAAAGAGTAGTAGTCACTTCAGTTCCGGAACTCAGAGAAGCATGTAGCACCTGTCAGAATCCTATCAATGGATCAAATTGACCTATTTACAAATTATTTGTGTTAGATAGGAATATTTAAAATATAACCGTATGCACAAAAAAAAAAACACTCTTAAGAAGCTATTTTTAAAAAATGTGACTATTGAAGTCCGTAATTCTTGAACATTCGGGTATAAAATAAACCGACACCGGTTGACATGCCGTTAAAATCTATTAATCTTCTTCTTTGTCTGCTCTTGGTGAACAGACCATCAATAAGAACTCAGAACAGATTTTTTTTCCCCGATGTTTCACCTGCTAATTTTTTTATTTTTTTTTTACGAAATTGAAGTGTTAAACCGCTTTCAACTTATGCCCTTTTATATCCGACTTTGAGATAAGCATTGCCGGAATTTTCTTCAAGGTATACTCAAACTATATTACACCGGCAAAAAATGTCTCTTAAGAAATATTAGACACATATAGATAACAATAGCAATTCTCACCTTGGTAAATGATTATACAATTTTTTTACTATTCAGCTTTCTACCTAATTTCAGTGAGTAGAATCTATAAAATATCCCTAAGATCAAAGTGATGATCTGCGGTCTTTTATCTCGGATCAAGAATAGCATTTGTACACTCTCCTCCGGCACTGAATAGGATTAAAGAGAAGTAGCTGAGCTCTTTCCTGAGTTTCTAAGTATTTTATCCTAACATCGACACTGTCGAGGATTAGAACGTAGTATCTGTCCATTTTCCTTAAGTTTAAAGTATTTCTCTTCCACATTATTGTGTGGTGATGAAAGAACATTAATCAGGAACGTTTTAACTGGGTAACACCACCAGTTCATACATATTCATATTTGCATACACCTGCATGTGCTCTGCAAATAAGCCTACGCGGCATATATATGAGAATACATAAGCCGCTGCAGAACAGTAGCGGAAACGCAACACGGAGGTCGGGTCGTACGAATGTATCGCTAATGCTCCTGTTAGACTGCAACCACTACTGCCAACCACGGCTGACTCTACAATTGTCTAGGATCAAAAAGTAGTATCTGTCCATTCTGCCAAGGTTTAAAATATTTCACCCCGACAGTGTCAAGGATCAAAAAGTGCTCTCTCCTTAGGTTCAAAGTATCCCCCACTGATACTGCAAAGGATCAAAAAGTATTATCTGTACTCTCTCTCCTAAGGTTCGAATATTTCCCCCCCGATACAGTCTAGAATCAAAAAGGAGTACTTGTGCCCTCTTATTTTGATCAAAGTGTTTCTCTCCGGCTCTCTAACTAAGATCATAAAGTAGTATCTGTCCGCTCTGCCCGGGATCAAAGTTTTGTTCGCTGGCACTTTACCCTTAATGGAACGAACCTGAGATCCACTGCAGGCATTAGATGAAAGGTCAGCCAGTACAAACTGTCATATGTTGCTTGAAAAGATTGTCACCTCTATGTAATTCAATTCCTTTGAGGAGTGCAACACCGACAATAAAAGAAAAAATTTAAATAAAAATAAAAGTATATTTTTTCTCTTAAATTACCTTTTGAGCACAGCGATTTCTGGTCCGGACTGAAAATTAATATTTCAACTATAAAACAGGTGCCAAGTTTATTTGACTCGATAAGTTGTCAACGGCAAGATAGTTTAGAAAATCATTTTCCATATTCGGATTGTATTCAGTGGTCCATGGTTGCGCCCGTCTCAGTCGGTGGAAAACTTGTTAATACTTACACACGAACCTAATTTTGAGAAAAAAAAAAAGAAAAAATGCACTCCTTAGATTTAGTACTGTATGAATAGTCTACAATTCAGTTTAGCATAAATATGCCGTTAATTCTATTTAACCCATAGATAGGGACCTATCAGGTGCTACCATTCCGGGTCAGAGTGGACCTAGGAGCGATGGCAATAAAGGGGTACTCCGCATTCCCCCAAACCACAGCATTACTGGAACCTCCCCATCAGATTGTTTAAGGTCATATTCAAGAAATTCTTTGTGTGGGGGGGGTCTTACCCCTTTGCAGAGGTGCAGACGGTGTATTCTACAGCCCCCGCCGACTGGACAAACCAGAAGTATAAATCGACCAATGAGGTTTTTCCTTACGCTCTATTGTTGCTGCTTCGTTTTCCTAACTCGTGTCGTAAATCCTGGAAAACTATTCGCTCGGCTAATAATAATAATAATAATAATAATAATAAGCAAATGCAGCAAATTTGCATAAAAAGAGTATAAGACTAGACACGACTGGTTGGGAAAGGTGATCTACAGGGAATTGTGCAACAAATCGAAATCTGAGCATAGGAAGAAATGGTCTGAGCTCAATAAGGAGTCAGTCCTAGAGAATAAAATGCACAAACTTCTCTCGGATTTTGAGATACAAACGGATCATCTAATTACGGCCAGACAACCAGATTCGTGATAGTCAATAAAAAAGAGAGTTTGTCAAGTAGTGGACTTTGTCGTGCTGGCTGACCACTGAGTAAGACTGAAAGAAAACAAAAAGAGAGAAAAGTACGTAGACCTTGCATGAAAACTGAAAAATCTATGGAACATGAAAATGACGGAGATACCAATTGTGATTGGTGTGCTCGATACAGCCACCAATGGATTGTTACAAGGACTGGAAGACTTGGAAATAAGAGGACGAGTAGAGACCATCCAAACTCCAGCTTTCTTGAGATCGGCCACAATAATGAAAAGAGTCCTGGAGATTTGAAGTGACTTGCTGTCACTCAAACTCCAGTGAGAAACTATCAGCTAACGCTGATGTGAAAACTCTTAAAAGAGCAAAATAATAATAACAATAATATTAATAATAATAATAATATGGCGCATCAAAACCCAGTAAGCTTCCTGGAAAATAAGATGCATAAAATTATCTGGGATTTTGAGATACCAACCAATCACCTGATCTCGGCAAGAAGACCAGACCTAGTGATAATAACCAGAATAATAAAAAAAAAGGAAAAGAGAACTTCTTGAATTGTGGAGTTTGCCGTCCACAACGGAAAAGAGAAACGAGTACTTAGACCATGCCGGAGAACTAAAAAAGGAGTGGAATATGAGAGTGATGGTCATACCAATTGTAACTAGCACATTTGGTACGATCCCCAAAGTCTTGGTAAGAAACCTTGAAAAGTTGGAAATCAGAGGACGAATCAAAATTATTCAGACTACAGCATTGCTAAAATAGGCCAGAGTCCTGAGAAGACTACTGGAGACTTGAGTAGACTTGCTCTCACTCAGATTCTAGTGAGAGATCATCTGCCAACGCTGGTGTGAAAACTTTCCAAGTCGTAAAATAATAATAATAATAATAATAATAATAATAATAATAATAATAATAATAATACTCGGGTTGATATTAGGACTGGAGAACTCGGAAATAAGGGACGAGTGGTGACCGTATCGGCCAGAATATTCAGAAGAGTCCAGGAGACTTGAGGAGACTTGCTGTCTTTCAAGCTCCAGTGAAAGATCATCAGCAAACGCCGATGTGAAAACCCTCATAATATCTATAGGGGTGCCTGTGGTGTAATGGTTATCGTCGTAGGAATTGGACACGACGATACGGGTTCAAATCCTGGACGAGACTGATTGCATTTCACATAGCACTAATACCCTTGGGAAAGGTATGAATCCAATTATTCTCCTTCCAGCTATGGATACATAGTAGGACAGACTAGGTTCTTCAGCCTTGGTGAGGCAACTAGTCTAGGAGACGGAAAACTCTGAATTCAAACCTGTTAAACTCCGCTTAAAAATCGACCTTGTGTCATATCCTGCCCGAGCAGAGGGGTTGGTAAACTGCATAATATCTATAGGGGAGTTTACAAAATAAATCGAAAATAAAGAAGACATCCCTTTTTAGTTTTTTTCTTATTATTAAAGTGATGTGCATTCAAGAACCTCCAAACTTCAAATTTTGTATTTTTCGTACACTTTATACTTGGTGAATTAAGACAGCAAACTTGCTAACTTCCGCTTCCTGTATATATAAAAAGTTGGTCGAAGGTCAAGTTAGGAACAATTTTTTTCCCAATAGTATTTTCTGACTCAATGCAGTCTTCCTATATTGATCTAATTTAGTATTTGTGTCCGAATCAGCAAACATTTTCGGTTATATTAATCTGATTATATTAACATCTCTCTCTCTCTCTCTCTCTCTCTCACACACACACACACACACACACACACACACACACACACACACACACACACACTCATACAGACACACTCATTTTCTCTACATTTATATGTAGGTCATATTTATCTCAGTCTTTTCATACATATCTATTTCAATTAGTTCGTTTCTACTTATTTGTCTATATATCTGTTTATGCTTATCTATAAAAGGTGATAAGTATCTATCTATCTATCTATCTATCAATCTATATATCTATCTATCTATCTAATCGTGATATCTGAATTCGTCTATATTTCTCTCTCTCTCTCTCTCTCTCTTTCTTTCTTTCTCCCTCCCCCTCTCTTCTCTCTCCATCTATAATTTATATCCAGTATGACTAGGGGTATGGAATATTCGTATATAGAATATATGATGGATTTCATATAATTCCAATATAATTCGATATATCGCCATTGTTATATATGCTTTTCGGTGTGTCTATAAAAATATGGAAGCCATTTACGGTTCAAATATATAAATATATATATATATATATATATATATATATATATATATATATATATATATATATATGCCAGCCCTTATTTATCGCTGAGTCATATTATTCTTAGTAAATATTATAAAACCTCAGGCATTATTATAAAGTATCATTATCTAAAAACAGTTTGGTCGAGAAAAGCTAAGTTGAAGAAAGTGTTTAACCTGTTCTAATGTCCGTTCTGTTTTGATCCAGTCTGATGCATGCAGGGATAACGACGAAGAGGAGATTATGAAACCAAAAAACGTGGCTGATTTCGTTTCTAAAATTTGGATTTGTGAACAGAGCTTGACTCATCTTGGCTTAGTCTGACGTAAGGCCAAACATGTGTGGGCCCTAATGAGGCAATGGAAACAGTTTCCGATATAATCTTTTTCTTGCTCTGCTAAGAGACTCTCACCTACTGCCTATGCATCTGCTTGAAAATTTGACGCTGCACAATCCTCTCCGTGATTACCCCCCACCATTCTCAGGCATTTTTCTCTTTTAATTTTTTTTTTACACCCTGGTTTACAAACGCTACGGCCAAAGCAGTAGCATATTGACGCAAACACTAAAAAGAACAAAAATAAAGCGAGGGTTGAAAAAAGATTTTTTTTTAGTATTTGTGATCGTTCCGAAATCTGGAATCTTTTTGGCTCTTCCATCTGTCACCGGACATAACGGTTGCATTCGCAAAACCATGTGCCTTGGTAAATACACATATAGATAAGCTTTCACGAGGAAACAAACGAGTAGGAGGGAAAAATGCAGATGTAACAACATTTAGATAGGATCTCTTTGTTCTAAGAACCAAGATTAACGAAGAAGAAGAAGAAGAAGAAGAAGAAGAAGAAGAAGAAGAAGAAGAAGAAGAAGAAGCTGACTGAAATAGGAGATAAGGATAAGAGGGAATTATGATGGGAATGATCAGATGAACAATAAGAACAAGTAAAAAAAAATAAAAAATAGAAGGAACATAACAAAAACCAAAACAAAGAAAATGAAGTTAAGTCCAAAGGAAATTTAAAAATGAATGAATTGATGAAAAAAAGGGAAGAAAGTTCACGTTGAAGAAGAAAAAATAAATAGAAATAAAAATAAAACTCTTTTTTAAATGGAAGAAGAAGAAGAAGAAGAAGAAGAAGAAGAAGAAGAAGAAGAAGAAGAAGAAGAAGAAGAAGAAAGATGATGATGAGAGTGATAGTGGGTGATAAAAATGAAGAAAAAGCCGTAAAGTAAGGATGAAAAGTCGAGGAGGAAGGCTATAATTTCAAACCAAGGACGACGACGACGAAGAAGAAAATTTTGACACAGAATTATTGAAGCCGTAAGAAAAGACGACTTCGAGAGGGAACGATGACGAAGGAAAAGAAGACGAAAATGATAAGACGATGAAAGAAAACAAAATCGACTGGAGAAAGAAATGTTGGAAGAAAAAAATCAAGTGAACAATGAGAAGAAAGAACAATAAGAGTAAAAAAAAAAAAAAACGTCAAAAAACAAATTTTGAGACTTTGGAAATCAAACGGCTCATCCAATCAAGCCCAGAAGGTCTGATCTCATCATTATAAATAAGAAAAGATTTGTCAGATAATGGATTTGGCTGTTCCAGCTGATCAGTAAGTAAAATTGAAAGATCGTGAAGCCTGGAAATATATCCAGACTTTCGGAGAAAGAAATAAAGAAAGAAAGAGTAGAATTGGGAAGTGACAGCAGTATCCATCATAAGTGGAACACTTGGAAGAATCCCAAATGCCTTGCAACGAGGATGGGCGATTTGGAAATCCAAAAAAGAATCGAAGGTACCAAGACGCCAGTGTCATGATTAAAAACAGCAACTAAAGAAAGATTTAGAGTATTGTGGATACTTCCTGTCCGTTAATCTTCCTTGTAAACCACCACTATTGGAGAATAATAATAATAATAATAATAAGTAAAATTTGATAAACACAGTAAAACAGAAGGTGTAGGTTATGGGGTGACAGAGATGAAACATTAATCATATGATAAATAAATGTAGCTCACTAGCACAAAATAAATAAGTGTAGACATGACTGGGTAGTAAAGGTGATTCTTTGAGAATTATGCATGAGATGAAAATTTGACCCTGCTAACAAATAGTATATATAGACTAATTTCAATCAGCAGAATCCAGTTGATGGGACACACTTCGGCCGGCCGGGATGTCAGCAGGACAAATCTGGTCGGGTGTGTCTTGTCACTGAACATACCTCGAGCCTCAGTGGGGGGCGTTCCCCCAGCTTTTAACCCTCCTCAGAGAGGTTAGGTTTATCGCCTGGCGCCAGAGACTCCCCGTTTTAGTGGAATGTCGACGGGGCTCGAGGCATCTTTGAGCCGCGCGTCTAAACAAAAGCCCTGCGCCTGGACCCACCGAAAAAAGGCCTTATGCCACACTCATCCGGATGGTGGCAATATCGACAAATACCATTGACAAATAATAAATTGTATATTCCCAAAACTGAATATTCCTAAAAAATGAAATACTACAACTACCTCTAATAATAATAAAAAAAGATACGACTGGGTGGAGAAGATGATCCACAGGGAAATGTGCAAGAAATTGAAATTTGACCATACTATCAAATGGTATATGCATAAACTAATATCCGTGATGTTGAATGGTACACACAAAATTCTCTGAGATTTTGAGATACCAACGGATCACCTAATCCTGGCCAGAAAACCAGACCTAGTGATAAATGACAAAAAAAGAATACTTGTCGAATAGTTGACTTTGCCATCTCGGTAGACCACAGAGTATAAATCAAAGAAAACGAAAAGAGATACATGTACTTAGATCTTGCCAGAAAACCAAAAAAGTTATGAATCATGAAAGTGACGGTATTACCAATTATAAATAGTGAACTTGGAACGGTCACCAAAGAGTTGGTAAAAGAACGGGAATAGGTGGAAATCCGAGGCCGTGCAGAGACAACCCAAACTACTGCATTACTAAGATCGGCCAGAATACTGAGAAGAGTTTTGGAGACGTGAGGAGACTTGCTATCACTCAGACTCCAGCGAAAGACCATCTCTTAACGCCGACGTGAAGAGCTTACAAAATCTAATATAAAAATGGATATTTCAAGCAACGAACCTGTGACATTACACATTAGCAGACTTGATTATGACTGCGCAGAGGAAACTTGAAACGAGAAACTGAATCATGTTAGAGAATGTAGTAAACTAGAACAAAAGAATGTTATGAAAAGTCGGAACTAGATGGAGGAAGAGATCTACTTGAAATTGTGCCAGAAACTGAAATTTCACTATATTAACAAATGCCATATGCACATTGCAGTATTTCCCCCAGAAAATGAATCACATACAATTGTCTTGGAAATTAAAATACGGATTATCCAATCCCAGTCAGAAGACATGACATTAAAAGACTTCTAGAATCATGAGAGGACTTGCTGCTGCTCATACTCTAGTTAAAAAAAAAACAACGTCAATTTGAGCAAGCGTACAACGCTCGCATAAAGAGAAAAGTACTTAGACCTTTCCAGAGAACTAAAAAGCTATGGAATATGAGGGTGACGGATATAACAATTGTAAATGGTGTGCTCGGAACGATCCCCAAAGGCTTAGTAAAGGGAATGGAGGGCTAGAAATCGGAGGACGAGCAAATACTATCTAAACTACAGTATTATTGAGATCGGCCCGAATACTGAGAAGAGTCCTGGACACTTGAGAAGACTTGCTGTCACTCAGACTTCAGTGAACGACCATTACCTTAAACTGGTGGGAAAAATACTCTGGAAATAATAATAATTATAATAATAATAAGTACCCCGACCTTACTAGAGAATTGAAAGAGCAGTAGAACATGAAAGTGACGATTGTACCAATTGTGATTGGTGCTTTTGGCACTATAACTAAAGGATTGTTAAAAGGCCTGGAGGACTTGGAAGTTGGCGGATGGGTAGAGACTATCCAAATGACAGCATTGCTGAGGACGGCCAGAATCCTGAGACGAGTCCTGGAGATTTGAGGAGACTTGCTGTCACTCAGACTCCAGTGAAAAGCCATCAGTTAACGCTGATGTGAAAAACTCTAAAAGAGTAATAATAATAATAACTAATAATAATCAACAAAAAAAAAAAGAGAATTTGCAAAATTGTTGACTTTGCTGTCCCGGCTGAAGAGGGAATAAAACTGAAAGAATGTGAAAAGAAGGATAAGTACCTCGACCTTGTTAGGGAATTGAAAAAATGTGGAACATGCTGGTGACAATTATACCAATTGTAACTGGTTCTTTTGGAACAGTAACTAAAGGATTCCTAATGGGCTGGAGGACTTGGAAGTTGGTGGACGAGTGGAGACCATCCAAACTACTACATTATTGAGAACGGCCAGAATACTGAGAAGAGTCCTGGAGACTTGAGGAGACTTGCTGTCACTCAGACTCCAGTGAAAGACCATCAGCTAACGCTGATGTGAAAAATTTTAATGAGTAAATAATAATAATTATTATAATGATAATGATAGGAACATGAAAGTAGCGGTGATACCAGTTGTAATTGGTGCACTTGGTACAGTTACTAAACGATTGGAACTGGGAGTGGATGGCGGGAAAATAAGATGACGAGTGGAAATCATCCAAACTATAGCATTATCAAGATCGACCAGGATACTGAGAAGAGTCCTGGAGACTTGAGGATACTTGCTGTCACTTAAAATCTAATGAAGAACCATCAGCTAACGCTTGTATGAAAAACTCTTAAAAGACTAAAATAATAACAATAATTAGCCGTTCCAGTGAAGCAAAAACTGAAAAATAGAGTAAAGCGAAAAGATTCACAAATACTCGTACCTTACCAAAATCTTTAAAAGATTGTATTATGAAATCACCAGCAATATCATTGGGAATTGTGCCCTTGAAACGATTTTCAAAGTCCTAGAAACCCGAAGAAGAATCGAAAGCTGCTAGACCATTTAGCTGTTAAAATCAGCTCGAATACTATGAAGAGGCCTAGGGATTTGAAAAGACTTGCTGTCGCTCAAACTTCAAGGAATAACTATCAATTAGATCTGACGCAAAAAAAAAACACACACACACACACACAGAGTTAAAATAATATGACCTTTGCTGAAGACTAAAAGAAATATGAAACACGAAGAATAGGGTCGTGCCGATGATAGCGTGAGCGCTTGGAGCTTTACCGAAAACACTACCCTCGTGTTTTGTGGAGGCAGATTGATCGTACTGAAAATGACCGAGTCGGTTTCTACAAGGATACCTTAGTAGATGCTGGATATTTCAGAAAGTTTGCTAGCTATCAGTATACAGCGACAATCACTAGAATTTGGTTTCAACACGCAAGATCTGACCTATGCAAAATTTTAAAAAAAAACAAAAAAAAACCCAAAAAACTGCCAAATAGTATGATATGATGTTCGGCAGACAGAGTAAAAAAATCAAAGAAAACGAAGAAGACAAGTACTTGGACCTTGCTGGAGGACTAAAAAAGCTAAGAAAAACTAAAGTGACGGTGATATTAATTGCAATTAATGCTCTTGGAACGACCACTAAATTCGCGGAAAGTGGACTGGACGAGTTGGATTCGGATGACGTGCTGAGGCCATTCCAACTACGGCATCGCTCAGATCGGTCAGAATACTGAGAAGAGTTATGAAGACTGGAGGAGATTTGCTGACACTCAGACTTCAGTGAAAGACTCTCAGCTAACGTTAGTTTGGAAAAAAAAAAAAACACGCGAGAAGTCATAACAAGAAGGATCCGATTTTTTCGGAGCGAGGTTTTTGTCAGGACAGGAGAATTAAAAAATATTGAATCAAACAATTTCCAATCAAATTTGCGACTTAATATTAGTGTGGCGTTTGTGTTTTAGCTCATCCCACTCATTATAATTTATCAAGGGAGATAACCATTAAAAGCAAATAATAGAACATGTCACCTTATTGTTTATCTTCAATTCCAGGAATATATTTATTTATAGAGTTATACTCATTAAAAAATTCTATAAGTTGCTTGTGGTGGCACAATCGAATAATAATGATTATAATAATAATGATAATAATAATAGGAAGAAGAAGAAGGACAACAACAACAACAACAACAAAAAGAAATTGTCACTTAGTAGATTTTGCCGTCCCAACGGACCACAGAGTGAGAATAAATGAAAGCGAAAAGATACATAACTGACCGGATCTTGCTAGAGAGCTAAAAAAAGTTGAGAAACATGAAGTTGACGGTGATACCAATCGTATATGGAGCACTTTAAACGGTCTCCAAGGTATTGAAAAGGAGACTACCGTAACTGGAGAATGGAAGAACTGTGGTCGTCTTGTTAAAAAACGCAGTTGAGATCAGCGAGAATTCTGAGAAGAGTCAAAAACCAAGAAGACGTGCTGTCACTCTGGCTTTAGTGTAGTTATTTACTTCACTTTTGTATAGAGGTGGCACAAGGCCGAATGAACGAGGCATTCAATGAGACCCGAACTCACTTTTGCAAGTTAGCTAGTCAAGCTTGCTAAACATTATACTACCCGAAGCGCTACACTAGCTTCGATGGAAGCCACCGGTTAAAACTGGTGTGAAAAACTTACTTGGATTTAATTATTATTATTATTATTAATAATAATAATAATAATAATAATAATAAGAAGAAGAAGAAGAAGAAGAAGAATGACCATAGGAACAAATGATGTATGCACGACCTGGAACTCGTTCTAGAAAAAGAGACGCACAAAATTCTTTGGGATTTTGAGATCCGAATGGATCACCTAATCTCTGTCAAATGACCAGACCTAATTATAGGAAACAAAAAGAAAAAGAAAAAAAAAGGAGAACTTGCATAATAGTGAACTTTGACGTTCCTTTTGACCACAGAGTAAAACTGAAAGAAAGCGGAAAGAAATATAAGTACCTAGACCTTACTCAAGAACTGAAAAATCTATGGAACATAAAAATGACGGTGATACCAATTGTAATTGGCGCATCGGTACAATCATCAAAGGATTGGTAAAGGGACAGGAGGACATAGGAATAAGAGGACGAATGGAAACCATCCAAAATACGGCATTGTTCAGATCGGCTAGAATACTGGGAAGGGTCCTAGGAACTTGAGGAGATTTGCTGTCAGATAAAAACTCCAATTGAAAACCGTTAGCTAATGCTGAGGTAAAGAACTCTAAAATGAGTAAAATATTATTATTATTAATAATAATAATAATAATAATAATAATAATAATAAGAAGAAGAAGAAGAAGAAGAAGAAGAAGAAGAAGAAGAAGAAGAAGAAGATTTAATGGAATAATATCGATGAAGATATGAAGTGTCAGAAATTAAGTTGTTGGAAAAGACATTGAGGATAGTAAAATAGTTTCACAAAATAGAAGATTACAAATGATAATAATTGATTAATTGATATAATAATAATAATAATAATAATAATAATAATAATAATAATAACTGGAGCTGGGTCGATGAAGATGAAAAAGATGACGAATGTACTGCTGGGAAAAGATGAACGCTGTTCCCCTTCGTTCCAACGAAGAAGATGAAAAAGTAGGAGCAGGAGGAGGAGGAACAAAAGGGAGAAGTAGATGACGGCTTGCACTGTGATGATGATAATACAGATGAGAAGAATGACGAATTATCAACACAAAAAAGAGGGGAGGGAGAGAGATAAGAGTGGATTGGGAGAGTAGAGGGAGGAAGTGATACGCAAAGAATTGTTAAAACTGTGAGAGAAAAAGGGAAAGAGAGAGAGAGAGAGTGTGTGTGTGTGAGAGAGAGAAAGAGAGAGAGAGAGAAATAAATAAAACAAAACTAAAAACAAAAAAAAAATGATTGTTCGTTCGGCTGTGGTGAAGGAAGGTCCAGTTGGGAGTTTTTCTCTGGGAACATCGCAAAAAAATGGGGGGGGGCAAGAAGACGGAGCCAGGAAGACGTACCGGGAAAATATTGGGGGATTTTGGAAAAGAGCGAAAACAACAAAAAAAATAATAATACCCGAAATAGCCGAAAAGAATACTTCATTTCCATATAGACAAATGGTAAGTAAATTTATATCATATATCTAATTATCTATCAATCTTTCCATCTATCTAACTATATATATATATATATATATATATATATATATATATATATATATATATGACGTCCCGTGTCCAGGTTAAAAATAAGTTTTATAATGGGAAATACTAGGCGGAAGAATAGGCTCTCTCAACTGGGGAAAACAAAATATTTCGGTCCACATTCGTATTTGTTAGTGGCAATTGATTTAGGCGATTTTTGTCAATTGTTTATATATATATATATATATATATATATATATATATATATATATATATATATATATATGCGTGTGTGTGTGTGTGTGTGTGTGTATTACAAACATACAATCTGTTCATAAATGTTTATCTATTCATCTCA
>CAUZXS010005136.1:30000-40000 GCA_963585895.1 Sepioteuthis lessoniana | reverse complement strand
TGTGATAGGTAGAGAGAAACAGAGATAGAGGGGGGGGTGACAAAACTGAAAGGAAATAAAAAAGAGAGATACATGAGAGTGGGGAGGAGAAAGAGAAGAATCCATCGAGCTTCGTCGACTGAATCGGGGGTGGGGGGAAATAATAAGGATTGGTCGTGAAGGTGGAGGAATCGCATAAATAAATGCGATGATGGAAAAGAGAGAGACCAGGGAGAAGAAGGTAAGGGTGAACAGAGAGAGATACGAAGGAGAAGTTAGAGGAGAGATTAGAAATGAGTGGCGGAAGTAGTAGTGAATGATTAAGGAGGAAGATATGAAGTTGCTAAAGAGGGAGGACCAAAGATAGATAGATAGATAAATAGATAGATAGATAATGAGTGAGAGAGAGAGGGAGAGAGATTACGCCAAGATAAGGAAAGAAGTAAGAGGGACAAGGGTAGTGGTATCAGGAAAGAATGAGAGTTGGAAAGAGAGAAGGGGAAAAAGAAGAGAAGAGAAGCAGTGGAAGATAGAAGAAAGACCCGGAGAAAGGGAGGGATGTATATATATATATATATATATATATATATATATATATATTATGGGGTATGCTGAGTGAAAGGAAGAGAAGAGACGGAGTGAGTCAGTGAGCGAGAGAGGTAGGAGGAGGGGCGGTTAAAAGGAGTTGAGGTTCGAATATAAACGTCATCGAAGCTATGTCAGTGGGCGTTACACGGAGCGAATAGATGCAGCTCAATAACATAACAGACTGCTCAACTGTGCATGAGGTGCAAGTCGCAGAAAGAAGATAACAGAGAAGAATCGAGGAGGTTGTCTGTAGGTCGGTTAGAACAAGGGAGAGCAAGGAGGGCAACCGATGCTAACGTTACTCTCCGCTAAGCGTGAGAACATTTTTGTAAGAGCGAAAAAAAAAAACCCAGAATGTTCAACATATAATTTATCAAGACACTACAACAGAGTATAGAAGCAAGGTTACTACTGAATGGATCCAGCGGTTAGCAAAAAAAAAAAAAATCCCACAACCCAACCAAGATAGAGACAAAAATTATATATATATATATATATATCCTTCAAAAGAAGAACGGAGAAAGTTAGCTGAAAGAGGCTTTTGAGGAGCTAAGCAAATTCGAGAATGCAAGGAAGCAACACAGTTTAATGTGGCCGCCTGCTTGGCAATTTAAAAAGGAAACAAGCTAACTCAACCAATTTATCAATCGCCAAGCCAAAGAAATCTGAAGAACCAATAACTAAGATTATTTTGAACTGCTATGAGACAAGACGGCAGCCAGTGCAAACCAGAATAGAATATATATATATATATATATATATATATATATATATATATATATATATATATAGCCGCGAACTCTTCAGCGGATCTCGAGTTCAACGTATATCTTCAAGACAACCGGCTGACCAGATTCGCCAGTTATGAACAATCTGTCTAGGGATTATTTCAACACTTTTTTTTCATGCAATCGTTCATCATTTTGTTTGTCATTACATTTCGTGGCCGCTTATATTCAGTTAAAAAATAAGCATATGGATGATTTTAAAGCAGACCCGGGAAGCTTTAAGAAAAAAAAAAGAAAGAAAAAAATAAGGAAAGCAACCATGAAGAGATTGGAACAGTTCGCTCCTAAAAACCGAATTACGGAAAAAAAGACAGGATTTTTTTTAAAGACATAAACTGGAATATAATCAAAGATTTGGAAATGCCAGGTATATCAACCAATATACCCTAATTAGGGTTCAATAATCTATTCCAAATGTCTTCTATTTCTTCTTCTTCTTCTTCTTCTTCTTCTGCAATTTTCATATCTATACTAGCTCTTTCTGTAACCCGTGATACCATGCGTAGAATTTATTAAACTATTACAATATATACTCTTGTATAAGTCGAATATGCGTACCATTCCATAGATATTCCGGTATAGGGCGAATTTGAATGCAATACTGCATATACGTCTACAGAGGTCGAATCTGAATACAGTACGGTATTTATTCTAGTATAGGTCTAATGCCATACCGTATATACTTGTATATTAGTCGAGTACCGTACTTTTGTAAAGGTCGAACACAATACTGTATATACATCTGCTCTCGGCCGAATACCATACAATATATTCTCATGTATTAGTCGAATTTGTACACCTAAATTTTAATCCAAAAATCGGCATTGACATATATATGAGCAGTTATCTGTATGGTTGAAATAAAAAAGAATTCATTGGAAGAATTTAGCTTTAAAAATAAATTCCATAAATTACTGATTTCTTTCGTCAACTTATACACGATTTTGACTTATACACGAGTATATTCGGTATTATTCAATATTCCATTGATTCAAATGATCACATAAACACACACACACACACACACACATATATATATATATATATATATATATATATATAAAATTACATAGCTCTAACTGTAAAGAAAAATATGAAACAATAATCATGGTTGTATTTCAGCGCCGACTATATTTGAACCTGCTCCGGTGAGATTTCATCTTTTTTTTTATTGCTGCCCACAAACTTTATTGCTACTTCGATCCTAAGCTTTAACCAGTTACTGCACTAAAAACTTAATTCTCTCCGGCAGTAAAGGAAAAAAAATGAGAATTAAGCACCAATTTTGTACATTTTTAAACTAGATTTTATCTTTATCTTTCTTTCATTTTAAATGTGTATATTGTGTATTGAAAATCTAGAAATGTCAGTCCGCAGGAATCAATCCTATAGGACTAGAATAGACCTACAATTACTACATAATTCTACCTTTACCATGTTCATTTTTCGCCCCTTTTTTGCAATATATATATATATATATATATATATATATATATATATATGTATGTGTGTGTGTGTGTGTGTGTGTGTGTGTGTGTGTGTGTGTGTGAGAGAGAGAGAGAGAGAGAGAGAGAGAGAGTTCCTTTTCTGATTTCTTTCAATGGAGAACTGAATACTTTGCTTATTTTCCTTCGGAGTGATTGATTTTAAATTATCTCAAATCGTTTATAACCACAAAATAACAGTCTTGATATCCCGCAGTTTTTCTTATGTTTCATTTGTTATTTATCTGCCACTTTTTGACAGCTGAGCCATCTCTTTTTTTGGTTGGAGGGAGTCCCCGTGGCGTAGTGGTTAATGTACAGGACTTGACATTGGTGTATGCGAGTTCGAACTCCAGTTGTTCAATGACATTCACTGGAGTTTTTTTTATCATTTAAAGTAGATTTGGCATTAAATAACCTACAAAGTTTAATAGTCAAAAAAACGAAACCAACCTTTCGTGGTTTCCCCTTGAAAACATATCAATCTTTCTATCGGTTTCAAACTGTTCCTACCTGCCATTCATAACTGGTCTTGTTGATCCAAAGATGTAACAGTATGTCTTTGTCTAGCATGTATAACTCTCTCTCTCTCTCTCTCGTCTATCTCTTTTTCTCTCTCTTTCTCTTTCTTTATTCTCTCACCTTCTCTCGATCTATCAATTTCCGACCTCTCTCTTTATCTCACTAACTCCTTTTTTTCGTTCTCCCTATCTATCTATCTATCTATCTGTTTCATTCTAAATCTATCTATCTATCTATCAATCTATCTATCTATCTCTTTATATTTGTCTCCCCTTTTCTCTTTATCGACCAATCAATTTATTTCTTACATCTTTTATTTTCTCTGTCTCTGTCTCTTTCTCTTTCTCTCTCTATCTCTCTCAGTCCCTGTCTCCCTGTCTCCCTGTCTCTGTCTGTCTGTCTCTGTCTCAGTCTCTCTCACTCACTTTCTCAGTCTCTCTCTCTCTCTCTCTTTCTCAGTCTCTCTCTCTCTCTCACTCTCTCTCTCTCTCTCTCTCTCTCTCTCTCCGTTCCTATCTTCCTCACAATCTAAACAACCCTGTCATTTCAGCACATCGAACTCCTCTTTCTTATATCTTCCTTATATGTATCCAAATATATCTACATATCTCTCTGCCTTCCTTTCAGTCTCTTTTCCATTCTCTCTCTCTCTCTTTCTTTTCTATCTCTCTCTATCTCTCTTTATCTCTTCAACTCTCTGTCCATCGATCTATATTTCTATTCAAATCTCTCTATCATATTTCCAATATATATATATATATATATATATATGTGTGTGTGTGTGTGTGTGTGTGTGTGTGTGTGTGTGTGTGTGTGTGTGTGTGTGTGTGTGCGTGTGTGTGTGTGTGTGTAACTCTTCGGATATATTTATCTCTCTCTCTCTCTCTCTCTATATATATATATATATATATATACATATATATCTTGACCTAACGAATTCTCAACTAACTTTTAAGCTATCTTTCTACACAGCTAATTCTCGGGAATATTTCTATTTTAATTACTACGCCATCTCTCTCTCTCTCTCTCTCTCTCTCTCTATATATATATATATATATATATATATATATATATATATATATATATATATATTCCACTTTCAGTCAATCTTTATTTCTCTCGGTGTTTTATAATTACTTTCTTCAGGATCTTTAAATATATCGATCTATATGTCTATGCTGGTCATTAGAATATTCCTTCTATCACGGTTCCAATAACTATTTTAACACTTTCTCTCTCTTCATCACTCTCACTCTCACTCTCTCTTCATCACCCTCTCTTTCTCTCTTTATCACATCTGTCTGTCTGTTTGTCTCTCTTTCTCTTTCTCTCTCTGTCTCTCTCTCTCTCTCTCTCTATATATATATATATCTTCCTACAATTCCAGTCTCCATTCGTCCCGTCTCTCTATCATAGTCAAATCCTTCTCTTAATCTTTTCTCGCTTTTTGCGTTACACCGGCTAATCTTGATCAATTTTCTCACATTATTTGACTCGTTCAATCTCTCGAATTCTTCATTTCGTAGAAAGTTTTTCCTTTGAACAAACAATCATTCTTTCATTGCTTTCTTGATGATGTCTCGCTTTCTTCTCTTCCGCCTACTTTCCACAAATTTTTTTTTTAAGTTGTCACTCTCTCCTTCACAAAACGGCCGTAATGGGCCCGCTTTTCTTAAACAACAGCTAGATTGGTGCTATTAGTAATATTCATTATATGAAAATGTTCTTCTGTGCACACACTCATTCACTCCCTAACATACACACACACTTATATATATATATATATATATATATATATATATATATATATATATATATATATATAAAACAGCTGGAAGTAGTTAGATAGACAGATGAGCAGACTGTGCACATTGATCGTATTGATGCTGAAAATTTTTCATCGTTGATTCATTTTTCTCTCTATCTCACTCTCTCTCTCTCTCTCTCTCTCTCTCTCTCTCTCTCTCTCTCTCTCTCTTCTCTCTTTATATATATATATATATATATATATATGTGTGTGTGTGTGTGTGTGTGTGTGTGTGTGTGTGTGTGTGTAAAGAGAAGGAGAGAAATTCAGTATGCTAGGATTTGTCTACGCAGCCTCCATAAAAGAACACCTTTACGGCACACAGAAATATATTTGTATATACATGTGTTTATGAGTGTGTGTGTGTGTGTGTGTGTGTGTGTGAGAGAGAGAGAGAGAGAGAGAGAGAGAGAGAGAGAGAGAGAGAAAAGAAAGAAAGAAAGAAAGAAAGGGAACCAAGTGTCTCAGCGAATCTCCTAAATCTAATTCCTAAAAATCACTCAACAATATGTACCAAAATCTCTTGTATATATATATATATATATATATATATATATATATATATATATATAGAGAGAGAGAGAGAGAGTGCAAGAGAGAGAGAGAGAGGGAGAGAGAAAACAAGGGTTTAAATGATTTTGTTGGCAGCTTATCGTAGCAATCTAATTTGTCAATCTGTTCGCGACTTAATAATATTTTTCTCGGTTAGATTCTACTTGATTTGAAAATCAATATTTAATTTTTCTTTCTTTTTGTATTTGAGTAAAAGTCATCGGCCAAAAAAAGCGACTATCTCAGCCACCAGGTAGAAGATAGACTGATATATATGAACAGTCCGTGTGCATTGGAGTGTATGTGCATGTGTTTGTACGCGCGTGTCTGTGTGTATGAGTGAGAAAGAGAGAGGGAGAGAGAACTTTGGCATAAAGTGCATTGACAAAAAAGTAAATATCTTAGCTAACAAAGATAGATCGATAGATCGATATATATGAACAGACTGGTATTTTTAAGGTAAAGGGAGAGTATAGATTGACAGAGAGAGGGAGACTCGGCGAAAGAGATAATTGTATACAAGTAACAAATGTTGGCACTAATTAGAAGATAGATAGATTTAAAAGGAGATAGATAGATAGATAGATAGATAGATTTAAAACGGAATAGATAGATAGATAGATTTAAAACGGAATAGATAGATAGATAGATAGATAGATAGATAGATAGATTTAGAAGGAAATAGATAGATAGATAGATAGATAGATAGATAGATAGATAGATATCAACAGAATGTCTGTGTATGAGAGAGAAAGAGAGAGAGAGAAAGAGAGAGAGGAAATAGAGTTGGAGAGGGAAAGATATTGTCGAAAAAATTATCTTCAACACAATGCAAGAAAGATAAATTGATTGATATATGAGAGACAGATGGCAAGAGGGAGAGGGTGACAAAGAGAGAAAGTGATAAAGTGAGACTTGACGAAAAAGAATTAGCAAACAAGTTACTAATTTTGCCACTAGTCATGAGATTGGTTGATAGATTGATAGATATGAATAAACCGTATGTGCACGTAAGAGAGAGAGAGAGAGAGAGAGAGAGAGAGAGGGGGAGAGGGGGGAGTAGAAGGAAGTAATTATTAATTTTCAGTTATTTTGTACCTAATGGCTATTCTCTAAATATAGCCGGAGTTTTGCAAAGATATCGACACTTTCATTATTGCGTCTCGTTTTGTGAACTTGTAATTATACCGAAAATAGATTGGCTTTCGATTCACACGCGATCTCTTCCTCTCTCTCATTTCCTCTCTCTCTCTCTCTCTCTCTTGTTCAAACCCAAGCACACTCATACACACATATTTACTCGCATAGAAAACACATACATTTATTTCTAAATTTTACACGGAAAATACACAGTTCGTACATACGTAGCTATGTCCGGGAGAAGGCCTTATGGCGTAGTTGCTAACGTGCTAAATTGTGACATCGTAGTTAGCGAGTTCGAAATCCAGTCTCAGACTAATAATACCCTTGTGAAAAGTATGAACCCTAATCTTACTAGTTATGGGTGAAAGAGTAGCACAACTGTTATTTTGCCAGGATGGCTTCGACATTAAATAACCCACGATGGTTGATATGCCATTAAACAAAGAAGAACTCGAATATATTTTCGCGTCCTCACACTCGCTCAAAGCTGCACACAGACATACATCTATCTACATGCACAAAAAATTAGAATAATACATTTATTTCAATTATGCGACTAAGCGGTAATATTTAAATAGATCTAGACGACTCGAGGATCCGATTGGTTCTTATTGTATCGCAGATTATAGATAATCTTTCTGTTAATGAAGGAGTGAAGGATTTTAATTACATTTCACGATCTATCTTTGCAAGAATGATGAATTTGGATGATAAAATCTTAAACTTGTACCTCTCAAAATTATACTTCTATTAAATATTGGACCAGAAAATTGTTTATTCCTTAAACTGAAGCCATTTAAATGTATTGCTCTAATATATATCTAGCTACGATGAGCTGAATTTGATGGGTTCCACTTACTTATATATATATATATATATATAATACGTGAATAATCTTGATATATGTGTATAAGGATGAAATACTTTTAGTAAAGCAAGTGTTATATATTTTCAAGAGTGCATTTAAAATCTATTTCTAGATATATTAAGTTATTAATTTATATTTTCAAAGCATTGTTACATAAATTGAGATAGATAGATAGATAGATAGATACTGCAACAGATATAAATTAGCTGATATATATATATATATATATATATATATATATATATATATATATATATATATATGCGTGTGTGCGCATGCTTGCGTGCATGTAAGTGTGTGTGAATTTTGTTTATATATATATATATATATATATATATATATATATATATATATATATATATATATATATATATATATATATATATATATATATATATATAAAACGTTTACTAAAACAAGTGTTATAAATCTGAAAGCGAAAAATACGTTGAAAATTATTTTTAGATATATTTATTTGTTCCCATATTTTTAAAGATAATGGTTGCATATACTTGAATGAGATAGATAGATAGATAGATAGATAGATAGGTAGAAAAGTAATGTAACAGATATTAATAGGCTGATAGATAGATAGATAGATAGATAGAGAGAGAGAGAGAGAGAAAGAGAGAGATAGAGAGAGAGATATATATAGAGAGAAACACATACACAGAAACACAGATACATACATGTATACGTCAGTAATTTAATCCCCTATATTTTATATAGACAGATAGATATGAACGTACACTAATAGATAGGAATAGCCTATATATATATATATATATATATATATATATATATATATATATACAGAGAAAGGGAGAGAAACACAGATAGTTACGTAGATAGATACGTCAGTTACTTTCAAATGCTAATATATGTATGCATGTATGTATTGACGTTTTTTTTTTCCTTCTTATGTATTCTTGTTCATCTGTGTACCACTGTTGACACCCTTCTCTGTCCGAGAATGTGTGAGTTTGCGTCAATGTGTGGCATTAACCAGCCTCATTCTGTCCTATTTGAGCTGCAACCTCCCTGCCGCCATTTCCCAACCCCGACAGAAACGCGGGGATTATCGTAATTATGTTTTCTTTAGAGCACCCACTCGATTGAGAATGGTTTAGTTAAAAAAATAAATACAAAAAAGAGAAAGAAAGAAAATAGAAAAAGAAGGCGTATAAAAGTATGTGATGGATATTTTAACAAAACCAAAAAGGAAAAGAATAAAAAGAGAAAGAATGAATTAGCAATAAAAGAAGAAGAACAAATGAATAATCTCTTGAATAGAAATCAGGTAAGAAACGAAAGAAGGACATAGTGACAGTGAGGGTAGGGGAATGACGTTTTGGGTGGGAGGCATCATGGGAAGAGGAGGTGTGTTTGGGAACGATATCATTATGTTTGGGTTGTGGAGAATAAAAAGGGAAGAGAAATTCAATGGACATAGCTTTAAAGAGGCCAAGATTACGCTATTTCTGGAAATGAGAAATTATTTGTACTAGAGAAATATTTATAGATTATTTTTTCTTTACTTCATCTTTTATGCAAATGGGTCGATTCTTTATAACAATGTATATTGATAAAAATTGCAAACAAATGATTATATAAAAATGACTTGAAAAAAGAAGAAGAGAAAGAAAATAATATTTTAAAAGTTAGATTTGATAAATTTGACCATTCTTTTAATATCCTGAGATTCCACAAAACTGAAGTATCGAATCAAGAAATGTAGATATTTATTGGAACTATATCGATCCAATTTTTCAAGAGATAAGGGCTTTCTTGAAAATCAGCATTCAAAATTCTGGTTTTGGGCTCGGCTATAAACATTGGTCATTTGCGCTGATAGCAACTACCTCAGTCATGAAATAGGCACAGGATTCAATAAATAGATAAATATGTTGGGAAAAACGGGGGAAAACGCTGAGAAAATAAAATAGGAGAAAGGGAGAGATGAGAAATGTAAAAAGGAAGTTAAAAATAAGAGAGTGGCACAGATTTAACACAGAGAAAATGGTAGCTGAAATGGCGACGAAAGCAAAAGCGAGAAGGAGAAGAAGAGAAAGAAAAAGAGTGAAGAATGTATAAAGATTAACAAGGATGGCGAATTAGATGGACGTAGATAAACATGGGCGTAGGTTTAAGATAAAAGAATAGGTGTTGAGAAGAGATGGGAGAAGGAAGAAGTTAGAGAAATGACTAAAAGTGAGTGCGTAATATTAAACGATAGATAGATAGATAGATAGAGTTTAGGCTTGGATAG
>CAUZXS010005136.1:12500-27500 GCA_963585895.1 Sepioteuthis lessoniana | reverse complement strand
TCACACTCGCGTAGCGGTTAAAGTGCTGCTTCGAAGTAAACGAATTCAAACTGCAGTCGCCTTATTACGTTGATTTTCTCTCCAATCCTCAAGGAAAAGGTATGAACACACTCATCTCCACCAGCTGTGGGTTAAATAGCACCTCTACTGTTCTTGTACGAGGATGCCTTTGGCATTAGACAAGCCACGAAAGTTAATGTGCCACTAAACAAACAAAAACACGCACAGAGGCACACACACACAAACACACACTCATATATATATATATATATATATATATAAAGAGAGAGAGAGAGAGAAGAGAGAGGGCAGTAATTAAGTTAACTTTTTGAATTAGATGTTGCACAAGGCCGTATGAATGGAGCACCCAATGAGGGTGATAGAAGGGGAAATAAAGAGGGATAAGCATTTCTTACTCATTTTACATACATAAACAGACCTTTCTGAGTGAATATATATATATATATATATATATATATATATATATATATATATATATATATATATATATAAAGAGATAGGGTAGTAATCAGAAGTATACTATACACTTTTTATTCTCATTTTATAAGTATACACACTGAACCTTTTTTTTTAACTTTGATTTTATTTCGTATTCTAGAAATTATTTTATTCAGGTTTAAAAGCATTTCAATGTATTCATTGTTGTTGAGTTTTTTCCCTCATTTAATTGTTAGAGAGACATTTTTTTTTAATTACTGTCCGTAGCTGCATGAACATAAAAAATTACAGTTACTTTATTGATATTTTTACCATTATTATTATTATTGGTGTTGTTGTTTTTGTTGTAATCGTTGCTGTGATTAAACTGATTATCAATTAATATCTCTATCTTTACTGTATTATTATCTTTGTAATAATTATTACTCGAGCCGGTGTCATTTTCTTCTTGTTCATCTTAATACTCTTCATTACCATAATAATATGAATAATTTGAGCCCGTTTGGTTGAACATGAGTAATTCCCGCTGGAAATCAAGTGACAGCAAGTCCCCTCAGTACACCGGGACTCGCCTCAGATTCTCGATTCTAGTAATGGTTTCAACTCTTCTTAAGTGTTTCAATTCTGCTTAGGTGTGGGACAAGGCCGAACGAATGGGGCCTCCAATTAGAATCGAACTCACTCTTGAAGGTTTGCTAGCCTCGCTTGCTAACCATTACACCACCCGAAATGCTCTAGTAGAAGTAGCTGTGGTAGTACATAACTGATTTACACTGTAGCAATTTTTTCTAATCGTTTGCGGCGGCGGGTGGGGGGCATATTTTTACTAATTTAATTATTTACGAACCTGTTTGTCAACTTGCTGACATTTGCTAAGCTTTATTGTGAGGATGGAAGTCGCAACCAAGTAGTTTATAACTATCTGTACTCCTTTTCGAGTATTTCACACCAGCGTTAGCCGATGGTTTCTCACTGGAGTTTGAATGTGAACAAGTCTCCTCAAGTCACCAAGATTCTTCTCAGTATTCTAGCCGATCACAATTACGCTGTAGTTTGGATGGTCTCCACTCGCCCCGTTATTTCCAAGTTCTCCAGTCCTTGTATCAATCCTTTGGTGACTGTATCAAGAGCACTAATAACAAATGGTATAATTGTCACTTTCATGTTCTACAGTTTTTTCAATTCCCTAGCAAGGTCCAGGTACTTATCCTTCTTTTTGCTTTATTTTAATTTTACTCTGTGGTCATCCGGGACAGCAAAGTGCACAATTTTGCAGGTTTCCTTTTGTTGTTGTTGTTGCTGTTGTTGTTTATTACAAGGCCTGGTCGTCTGGCCGAGATTAAGTGATCCGTTTGTATCTTAAAATCTCAGCGGAGTTTTGGCGCATCATTCTCCAGGGCAGATGCTGAGTTCTGCAAATACCACCTGTTTGCATTATTATTATTATTATTATTATTATTATTATTATTATTATTATTATTATTTACTCATTAGAGTTTTTCACTGGCTTTTTACTGGAGTTTGAGTGACGGCAAGTCTCCTCAAGTCTCAAGGACTCTTCTCAGTATTCTGGTCGTTCTCAATAGTGCAGTAGTTTGGATGGTTTCCACTCGTCCGCCAACTTCCAAGTCCTCTAGTCCCTTTAGTAATCCTTTTGTTACTGTTCCAAAAGCACCAATTACAATTGGTATAATTGTCAACGGCATGTTCCATAGTTTTTTCACATCCCTAGCAAGGTCGATGTACTTATCCTTCTTTTCACATCCTTTCAGTTTTATTCTGTGGTCAGCCGAGACACCAAAGTCGACTATTACTATTATACCTTTTGTGAGTATTTCACACTAGCGTTCACTGATGGTCTTTCATTGGAGTCTGAGTGACAAGTCACCTCAGGTTTCCTGTACTCTTCTCTGTATTCTAACTGATCTCAACAATGCTGAAGTCTCTATAGTCTCAATTCATTCTCCGAATTCTAACTCTTCTAGTCTCCTTTCCAAACCTTTAGGGACCATTCCAACTTTTCTTTTTTCTTTTTCTTTTTTGTTTTGTATGGTTACCTATCACTAGGTCTGCTTTTATGGCCGAGATTAGGGGACCTATTTGCACATCATAATCCCAGAGAATATTTTTCGTCTCATTGTCATGAACGCATTATTATCATTATTATTATTATTATAATTATTATTTTATCAATATTACTGTTATACTCCTTGGAAGTTTTTTTCACTCTAGTGTTAACAAGTGATTTTCTTTTTATTGAAACCTGTGTGACAGCAAGAGTCCTCAAGTCAACAGGACCCTTCTCAGTATTCAAGCTGATCTTAACAGAGCTGTGGTTCGGATGGCCTCGATTTTTCCTCTGATTTCTTTGTCTCTTTTCTTGGCTTCTGGAGACCGAGGGCACAGACTACTACCAGTATCACCGTCAACTTCATGCTGCACTAGTTTTTTAGCTCTCAAACTAGATCCACATGTTTTGTCTAACTTTTCAATTACTTTTATTATTCTAGTTAATTAATAATAGATTATTATCATTATTATTATCGATGATTGGTCTAATGAGTAGAGAGTTTGCCAGTGGCCCGAGAGACCGGGGTTCAATCCCAGGTCGAGTCAAGCAAAAGACTCAAAAATTGTTACTTGATACCTCCTTGCCTAACTCTCAGCAATGTAAGGTACGCATCAAGGGTAAAGTGGAGCAATCCGGGGAAAGGAGTAGTGCCTTCCTTTACTCCTCGTTGTAGTAGCTAATTAAAAGGGAGCTTTCGGATCACTCTTGACTACGGTCGTCAACTTTACTTAGTGTTTCTGATAATGAAATCGCCAGTTTAGAAAGAACAATATAACCTGGACACCAGCCCTAATTTTTATTAACAAACTTTCTTCGTCATATCAAAATTATTTTTGACATCTAAGCAGTGTATTTATGCTAAGCTGAATTATCTGAGAGGGAAACAGTTTTGAAATTAACTCTGTGAATTGCCCAGTCAGCTGGGGCTGTTGAATACACCGACTGCACCTCTGAAGAGGATAAGATCCCCCCCCACAAATGAGTGTCGATATTTGTCACAACCTCCCACCAGGCAAGACCGGACACAAGGTCAATGACCCGAAGGTCGATTATATTGGAGGTTTAGGGGAAGGGAAGGTCGGGTACGGGCCAAGGCTCAAGCCACTTTATGCAATGTGGGCCCAATAAGCCTAGCTAGTCATTGACCCAAATCATTAGAGTTGTCGTATTTCACGCATTTGTATTTACTCATATCTGATGATCATGGCTAGAGATTGTATGACAGCATGTGTTCTTAAATCTCAAACGCCGACCTTAGGATCTTCACGAGGGCCAACTTTGCCATACTCAAAACAAACGTAATAGATATTTATCTAATAAGGTGAAAAATCAAGCAACATTTCTAATGTTAGTGACCGGTGGCATGATATCCGACTTCCCAGCAAGCCATATTTAGATGAAGTTATCTTCTAGAGGGGAGCCACACACGCATTGAAACTCATTGGAGTGCCTCAGGCACAGAGCAATAAACACAGCTCTACTAAGTAGTTAGTGCCAGGGGTATCTGGTAGCATATCTACTAAATTAAACTCTTAATATATACATAAAGTTAACTCTTTATATATATATATATATATATATATATATATATATATATATATATATATATAATGTGCCATTTTAAGATAAGTTAAATTCTTTTTTGATAAAGAATTCAAATGTAAAATGATCTGATGTGCAAGTAACCGACCCTCAAACATAGCTTACTAATTATATATATATATATATATATATACATATATATATATATTTCTAAAGAAATTATTTATAAAGACGGCGTAAAACCAGTGGTCACAGATAAGCATCCATGCTATTAAATATATATAAAATCTCATATATATATATATATATATATATATATATATATATATATATATATCGTCATCAAAGAGTACCGACAGCACGGATTCTCAGCCTAGTCGGCCGGGGGCTGTAGAATACACCGATTGCAAGTTCTGGATATGATATTAAGATATTTGATGGTGAAGCACCTGTCTTGAAGATTTGGGGGGCGTTGAGTACTCCTTTATTGTCATTATTCCAAGGTCCACTCTGACCCGTAGTAGTAGCACCTGATAAGGTCAAAAAGAACAAACTCTACACAAAAAAATGACTGTTACATTGTGGCTGTTTTATAGCATTACTTGAAACCATTTAACTGTCTGCAAAAAAGAGCTCAGGCTCGTTTAAGAATGATATCTACCAAATGTTTACAAATCATATATATACGAGGTGCATATACGATAAGTTTCCAGACTTTTTTCGTATGGGCACTTCTATTGATAGTACACACATGAAATTCTAGTCCCCTTCGAAGTAATCTCCTTCAGCTGCAATGCACTTGTTGTACTGTTCTAACAACTTCTGGAAGGCCCCATGGAAGTCCTCTTGTATGAGCGTATCAGCGACCTTCGCCACAGCCTCTTTTATCTCCTCAATTGTCTCATAAAGACAGCCTATAAGCTTAGGGAATAACCAAAAGTCACAGAGAGTAAGGTCTAGACTATAGGGAGGTTGAGGAACTGTCTTGATGCCCATCTTGGTTTAATAGTCTGTGACAAGGATTGAGCTGTGGACTGGTGTATTGTCCCGGTGGAAATGCCACTGATCCGATTTGAAGGATGCTGGCTTCTTCCCAAGGAATCTCTTCCTGAACGCCCTTAAAACCTCAACATAGTAACCCGAACCCTAACTCCAACACTTTGGCCAACCAACTCTGGTGTATTGACTTTCTTACTCCTCCCACACCTCTCATCATCCCTCACAGACTCCCTATCTTCCTTGAGTCTCTTATGCCACTCAAAAACTAATACTCGATCCAGGCAAGATGCTCCAAAAGCTGTCTGAAGGATTCCATACGTTTCTGTGGCATTTTTTCCAAGTTTAAAACAGAATTTTATTACATATCGTTCTTCTTAAGTGTCAAATTGCATTTTTGAAATTCACTAGCTGTGAGAGTCAGGCTTTAGTAGGCTGTATTCCAATTGCAGCTGTAGCTGTTCATTTGAACCTGAAATCCTAAAAATTGGTCAGTCATCTTATAAGATGTATAGCAATAACATAGTGAATTTTCAAGCGTCTACGACGATTTTAAATGCCCATACGAAAAAAGTCTGGAAACTTATCGTATGCCCTTCGTATATATCTATATATATATATATATATAGGATTTGGCATTAAATGGTCGATATGCTATATAACCCAGCCAAACCAAACCAGCACAGATTCCCTTGATTTTCTCTTGCCATACGTCCCTTTTTAGTCAATGCAGTTGGACAGTCCCCTTGACGGCATCTAGTGTCAGCACACAGCCGATAAATGTAATTTTTTTGCAGTTGATTCCATATCTAGAAGTTTATAGAAAAAGTTGCTCATAATTTCGTCCTTACTTCTCTAGCAGCGCCCAGCATGTCTTGTTCCTCTTAGTTGGATCGTTAGTGAGATGGGAGGTAATTGGCCGTACAGCTGCCTTTTTGTAGGATATTGGACCCAACAGCCAACAGCAAGCAAGTTTGTGGATAGCTTTCAAGTTCCATGTATTTCTATCTGTTGTGTTGTATCACGGCAAGGAGAAAGAATTATATTTAAAAAATATGGAAGGATTCTTTGCATTTCAATTTTTACTTTACTTATTATTATCATAATGTGAAACTGGAAACTTGCCACATACCGGCAGTCGATGGCTCACACACCAGCATTGGTATGCTTACCAACAATGATCTGGAGAATCTTGATAAATATTTGAATGTATAATTCCCTTTATTTTGACTTAAACTTTAAGCATACATTTCAGTGTCTTAATTATTTTGGGTATAGGCTTAAACCTGAAAATGTACACATTTTGTAGTATCCTGACAAGCATCTAATATTTTGACTTCTTATTATTCATATTTTGTCTTCACCCTATGATCTGCTGTTTATAGCCGTGTCTACGATCCGTTGTCTTGCCCACAACAATCAGATCCGACTATATCGCCTAAATTGACTCGTTGATCTGGACCTCAAAATCCAGATGTATTTTATGTTTTTGATCAGAATCTGGTATGAACGAAAAATATTTGTATATGCAGTCTTTTACACAGTTCACAATGTATGTATTTACCCAACCCCTCCACACGGACAGGATGTGACACCAAGTCAGTTTTTAAACGGAGTTTAGCATTTTGAATTCAGAGTTTTCCTTCTCCGAGACTGGTTACCATGCAAATGTTAAATAGCCATTCTACCCTACGATTTACCCATTGCTGGATGGAACGTGGTTTGATTCAAAGCTTTCCCAACTGTATTAGTGGTTTGTGGAATGCAATCAGCCTCGTCCAGAAATTGAACTCGTGTCGTATTGTCCATTTCCTACAACGATAACCACGGCACAGCAGTTTCCAATGTATTACTGTTCTTAATTTAGCATCTCATCTCATCCTCCTGAAAAACTTTACACACTTTTTCTCCTTTTTATTATTATTATTATTATTAAGGGTAGTACTTGTAGTTGTAGTACATATACATATTTGTCTGTTAATATCAGGCGGTGATTACAATTAAGGACTGAGTTACAGAAAGTCCCTTAAAATCCCAAGTACATTCCTCAGTATCTCTGTAGACCACAGCAGCGTCACGATCAATATAGTTTAAACCTTTCATCGAAATTCTTGCATCTTTGACCTCGACTATAATGGCAATGATCCTTTCATGTTCCATAGCTTTCTCAGCTCCTGAGCATAGTCCTGGTATTTTCTAATTTACCACTCTTCATGACAAATTTCATCAGTCAGTTGGCATAGCCATGTACACGACTGAATATAACACTGAAATATATCTTGTGGTAACACTTCCTTTCTGGAGCTCTGAGGAATGTGGTGTTGTCTTTCAGTGCCATTACTCCCAGGAGTATTAGTACCAACTAACTTCCCATCTATGCAACAAATAGCTCCATTTTTAAATTATTCGTATTCGATAGTGATGTTTGAAAGCATATAACTGCATGCAAAAACATACAATTATTATTTTACACATTCGAGAGTTTTTTTTACTCCAGCGTTAGCTGATGGTTTTCCACTGGAATTTGAGTGACAGCAAGTCTCCTCGAGTCTCCAGGACTCTTCTTAGTATTCTGGCCGATCTCAGCAATGCTATAGTTTCGATGGTCTCGACTTGTCCTCTTATTTCCAAGTCCGCCAATCACTTTACCAAACTTTTGGTGACTATACCGAATGTACCAATTACAATTGGTATCACCAATTGGTATCTACTCGGTGTTGAAAAGCTATTGAAAAGGGAGCCTTCGGGTCACCCTCGACTATGATCGCCAACTTTACTCACGAAACCATATAACAGCGTATAAATTATTTATTTTCCATAGAAATGATAGGAAGGAAATTTTTAAAAAAGGCTGTAGAACATTGAAAATACACTTATGAACAGGATAAAATATTAGTGAATTAATCATATTTAAGAATCAAATAAACCATAAGGGTTTCATATACCGTTAAGCAAATAAATATAAGCAAATCCTTTTCTTTTTGAAGTGGCCAAGGACTTTTGATCCTGTTTTAACACATAGATACATACATACATACATACATATATATTCATGGTGAATAGTTGTCCCTGTAACTTAAGCGACAGCAAGCTTGCTAAGAAAATTCGGACTTTCCTCAATCTAACAACTTTGGCATAAATAAGATATGTTTATACAAATGCTGCAACACAAATAACACCAGCTGTAACGTCAACAAACCCTTCAAACGATGACCACTCTGCAGTCTGGAAAGATTTTACGGCCAAATATTCATGACCACAAGCGCAGAGTGTCCCAAATTATGACACCACCAGACTTTGTTGGTCAGTTCTATCAACATTTGATTTGGTCGGTTGGTTGGCTGGATTTTATGATATATCAACCATTGTAGGTTATTTAATACCAAATCTTCTTTATACATATATATTAAATATATATGATTTGTAAATACATCTTGTATAGTACTTTTTAAGCGAACCTTGGCTCATTTTCATGCACACAGTTAAATTGTTTCAAGTATTTCTAACACGAGTAATTTTATTTACTATTACTTATTTATTAGGGGTGTCCTCGTGGTGTAATGGTTAAAGCGATGGACTGCGGAATCGTAGTACGCGAGTTTGTACTCCAGTCGCGCTATTACGTTCACTTTCGGGCAAATACCCTTGGGAGAAGTATGAATCCCCTTATCCTCCCAGCTATGGGTTAAATAGTACCACTACTGTTCTTCTAGAATAGATTTGGCATTAAATAACCTAAAAAGAGTTGATATGCCATTAAACAAAGAAACCAAACCAACCTTATTTATTAGACCACGGTTATCAATTTAACATTACTCATTCGTTTGCGCACATTTAAATGATGCCAAGTATTGCTGTGTATCACAATAAATTTAATTAAATATCAGTCATTTTTTACTTATAGTTAAATGATCAAACAGTTCTATTTCCAACAATTCAACTTAGCTTAAGACAATTGTTTGCACCCAGTTTAAACGTCAAAGTTTTATTTGACTCATAGATATGTCCTTTTTAGGTGCTACCACTCCGGGCCAGAGTGTTCCTGCGAACAATGGTAATGAAGAGTTACTCCGGATTCCCCAAAGCTCCAGCATTACTGGAGCCTCACCATCAGATAGTTTTGTGTCATATATCAGGACACTCGTTGTGGGGGTCTTACCCCTCTACAGAGATGTAGTTGGTGTCTTCTACAGCCCCAGCCGACTGGATAATATCACATTGTGATAATACCTAATAAATATGCAGTCTTGACCTGTAATACTTTGTTATATTATTAATTTACGAACCAATAGAAAAAGTTAATTCAGTGATGCAAGATTTGAATTTAATGAGTACAAGACACTGAACGTGAAACATGCTTACAAAGTCAATGAAACTTTGATAACCTGATATATATATATATATATATATATATATATATATATATATATATATATATATTGAAAAAGGGAAAAGTTATTTTCGTAGGAAATTGACAGGGAGATTTGAGTGCGTTCAAATACTGAACGAGGCTGTTTGCATATCACACAGTTCTTACACTCTTGGGAAAAATACGAATTCAACTATTCTCCCGCCAGCTAAGGGTAAATAGTAGTAAAAACAAGGTTCTTTAACTTTGGTATGGCAACCAGTCTAGGAGAAGGAAAACTTTAAAATCAAACCAGTTATACTCCACTTGAAAAGTTGACTTTGTGTTGCCTCCAGTTCGTGCCAGAAGGGCTTGTGCATATATATATATATAGGTGTGTGTGTGTGTGTGTGTGTGTGTGTGTGTGTGTGTGTGTGTGTGTGTGTGTGTGTGTGTGTGTGTTGAGTAATAACCCTTGTATAAACTTTCTTGATATGATTTGTTTAAAGAGACTAATAATTTGATTGACAGATTCACCTTTCGTCTACAAGGACTAAATCCTATTTATTACTAAGAATTTTCATACCAGTACTCTTAGTATTATCATCATGACTGCTTCTTCTCTATTTCAAATGATTGTGATGTTATACCAGTAGATTAAGTGGTAGCAATTCATCTCAAAACAATCAAATCAGATGGAATGCAAAACAGAATGCCTGAGTTTTTAGATGAATTGCTGTGTAGTAGCTATCGTGTTGGATTGCGACATCGTAGAAAGCGGGTTCGAACTCCAGTCGCGTTATTATGTTCCCTTTTGGACAAATACACTTAGGAAATGTATGAACTCCCTTATTCACCTCTCAGTAACAGATTAAATTATTCTGCAACCGTTTTTCTACAAGGATAACTCTGGCATTAAATAATCCAAGAAGGTTGATATGTCATTAAAATATAGAAAAATATAGAAACCTAGTAAAACATATATATAAACAGTATGAGAATTTAATAGTGTATTGATGATAATTAGTAAATAATAAGTTAAATGTATTGATAATAGTTTATAGTTGTAAAAGGAGAATAGTTATACTTGTTGAATTTTCATTTAAGTAGTAGCAGGTGGATCACTCTGAAGAATTAGTGACAGAAAGTCTCCTGGCTACTTCAGCACACTCCGCAGTATTCTCATTGACTTTTATAATGTGTTTTTTTAATTAGTTTCAATTTCTCCTGTTTTCTAGTCGCTCTAATCTTTATTAGGCATCTGAAGGCTATTCCAAGCACACCAATGTTTATGGGTACAACTTTACCATCAATTTATTCATCTTTCACTTTTTTCTTTTCGTTTTTATTCAATTTGCATTTTTTTTTTTTTTTTTTTTTTTTTCATTTTTTCAATTATTTTTAAAAAATTATTTTTGTTCCAACACATTATTACGTTCTGTATTCGATTTGATATTATTTATTCGAACCCGAATCGTCATTTTCTCTTTCGGCAATTGCTTCTTGTTCACCTTCGCAGTTTTCTTCCCGTTTTCACTCTACTTCATTTTCTTCTTCTTTTTCTTCTTCTTCTTTGAATTATTATTATTATTATTATTACAACTGCTATGAGTTTTACACTCTAAATTTTGAGTGACTACAAGTCTTCTCAGCTCCTCCAGAACTGTTTTAAGTAACCGAGCTGATTGTGGCAGTGCTGTGGTCTGGATGGCCTCGATTCTACCTCTGATCTCCAGTTTACCCATTCTTGTTGATTATTTCAAGGATTCCGACTATAATTGTTATTAGAGTCATCTTCATTTTCCTCAACTTTATTACATCTCTCTGGCAACGTCCTGGTATTTGTTCAAATTTTCGCCTTCTTTTATTTTCACTCTGTGGTCTGCTGGAATTGCAAAATCCACCAATAACCCCTAAAGGTTGATATGCCATTAAAAGAGAAAACAGTCCACACTATATATATATATATATATAAACAGACAGACGAACAAACAGAGAGAACATTCACTATTTAGTTCGGCCAGAGGGGTTTGTTTTCTACAATTTCTTGTTCTTCAACTTACTTTCAATTCGACGATTACACAGCATACATGGTTTGTTTGTTTGCTTGCTTGTTTAGGTTTTACGGCGTATCAAGCCTTGTTGGTTATTGAATGCCGAATCCATTTTTAAACAAATAAACAGTTCTATTTCCAACAATCAAGTAAAGCATAAGTACACAGTTCAACTTTCAAAAACAGTTCTATTTTAAGCTGTTCAGTTTAGTCAAACAGTTCTAATTCAAACAATTTAGTATTAGTATAATTTTTGTTGACACACAGGTAAATGTCAAAACCGTTCTATTTTGAACAATTCAGTTTAGTGTATTTCAGTTTCAATGTCATAAACTGTTCTACTTCAAGCTATTCAGTTTAGCATAAGTACGCAGTTTAGTTCTATTTAACCTATAGATAGGACACTATCAGGTGCTACCACACCGGGCCAAAGTGGACCTGCGAGCGATGGCCCTGAAGGGGTACTCTGCATTCCCCAAAGCTTCGGCATTACTGGAACCTCACCATCAGATTGCTTACTGTTGTATCCGGGACACTCGTTGGGCAGGGGTCTTACCCCTCTACAGAAATGCAGTCTGTGTATTCTACGGCTCCAGCCAACTCGGCCCAGTATATATAGTGATAAAATGACGTCTCAATGTCGAATGAATAACCCAGGGAGACTATACATGCACAGTAAGGTCATGTCTTTTTCATTGTCAGTTTAAATCAACCCGGCTTATCTAGTTCTTGATTTGGTTAAATTAGCTGCTAAATATCTTGACAAACCTTATATATATATATATATATATAAGAAAAAACACAAACCGCTCACATTAGGATTATAAATTTATTTCCATCCTGTCATGTGTTTTTGAAAAATCAAAACACACGAAAAAAATTTACAGGACTTCTTAAAATTTTTTTCGTGTTTTTTGATTTTTCAAAAACACATAACAGGATGGAAATAAATTTATAATCCTAATGTGACCGGTTTGTGTTTTTTCTTAATGAAATTATTGCTCTGTAATGTCTGTTAGATTTAGCTCTTTACCAGGAAAATTTAAATGTTCGCTCTTGAATAGTTTTCTTGTCCTGATGGAATTACTCCCAACTCCGGTTTAACTGGACCAAATAATACATACATACATATATATATATATATATATATATATATATATATATATATATATATATATATATACATATTCTAGACTCTAGCAAGGTTGACATTGGCTTTCATGAAAAACTATAGTTTGTTACTCTCTGGGAAGTAATTACTATTTTCTTTATCTTTCCAGCAACCAGTTTGTATGCGTTAATATATTTAACGGCATATGAACTACTGTATGTGAATTTATGCTAGAATTTTATTCATATGTAAATCTTTTATTATAATCATAATTACTTATATTTTCAACGTTCCATTGTTTGGCTGATCTGTTTTATCATCATTCATAGATTAGTGTCTTCAACACCGAAATTCTTTGTAGGAATTATTGCTGGAAAATTCGAGCGTACAAGTCACTTGCTCGAAATTCAACTTCCTCCATATTTCTCTTTTATTGTTTTTAGAACTCTTGCAAATTTACCAACTATTGTCAATATGACCCTAGTCTTTATATCCTTTAGTTCCTAATCTATATCTTGGAATATTTTTTTTTTTCATTCTTCCTGATACTAAGATTTATAGGATCTCTATAATGAAAACAGGACAAGAGATTCTGTATAGTAATCTTTTATTCAATTAAGAATCTTACTACTGGTCTACTTGACAAGCGGAAATGTACAGCTTTTATAGCTTGGATTATCAAAGAGGAGATAATCCATATTTACAACAATCACTTTTTAATTTTTTTGTTTAGAGCAACAAATTCTGGTATACGTGGACAATCAATAACTTAACAAGGCCAAAGGTACATATCTTAAGTTATACCCTTTCTACTAAATTCAAATACATCTAAATTCTTTTTAGATGACACAAAAAATTTGAAACGCATATCTTCAATTTTTCCGCTTAACGAAATTGAAAAATGACAGTAAACAAAGAACAAACATTAGCACTAGATATTCATTCAGCTGCCCACTTTCAAGCAATATTTGTTTTGTTTTGTTTGATTTGGTTTTTTTTTTGTTTAATAGCATATCAACGTTCTTGGGTTATTTAATACCAAATCCCTCCTAGGCGAACAGAATACTATTTAATGCATAGCTCGGGAGATGAGGAGGTTCATAGCTTTTCCAAGAGTATGAGTTAAAAAGTGAACTGAGTAGCGAGATTGGAGTTCGAACTCACGTATTTCTTGGCTGTATAATTTAGACATTACACCACAGAGACGCTCCCTCCTTGATTCGTGTCCACGTCTTGTCTTCACGGATATCTTCAGATAATTACCACCTAATGCCATTTGATATTGTCTATTTACTCAATTTCTTCATTCAGGAAAAATAAAACAATCGTGATCTTCAAATGCTCTGGGTAATTATTTGATCTTGTTTACGGCATAGAGTTTATCATTTTAAAGATTTGCCACATGATCTAGATGATTCATCTGAATCTTACGATTCTTAGGGATTTTAATGAGGATAGATCTAGATTATTTGCCATAAATTGGGGTTAATCAGTTTGCATAGTTCCCAGCGAATAATAGTTTCCGCCCCATCAATCTATTTTGTTGTTTCTTCAGAGTCAGATTGTTGCATTCTTTTTTTAATATGATGTAACGTTATGACTCTATCGTCACATTCGTGATATTCATGGCTTTTCATTTTGATTTTTTTTAAACCGGATATTGGCCTAGCGGTTAGAGTGTTCACCAATGGCCCGGGAGACCCGAGTTCAATCCCAGGTCGAGTCATACCAAAGACTCAAAAAATGGTACTTGATGCCTCCTTGCTTAACACTCAGCATTACAAGGTACGGATCAAGGGTAAGTGGAGCAATCCAGGGAAAGGAGTAGCGCCCTTCCCTACACCTTGGTGTAGTAGCCATCGAAAAGGGAGCCTTCGGGTCACCCTCGACTATGGTCGCCAACTTTTACTTACTATTTTGATTTTTTTTTAAAAGTAGAAATCGAGCATTAAAAAACTTAACTGTCTAGGATCAGAGTGTAGTATATATACTCGTGGAAATTCCTGTGATTTCGTAAACTATAAGATTTAAATATACCTGGATAAGGTAATTATTTTCATAAGAGGATAGGATTTATTACTTTCTCAAAAGTAAATCAATGAAAAAAAACGTATGAGATACAACCAAAAACGTGGAGGCGGAAGCTTTAAAAGAAAGTTTTAATTGAACTTTAATGAATGTGTATGTACAGCTGATCAATGATATTTGGATGTCTAGACTGCTTTTTAGTTCAGTCAGCGCTAACTTTAAAAAATATGTTTTAGCCGGCTTTTGAACGAAATAATTTTTATGAAACAAAGGACTGTACAAGCTTAACACTGTCCATGGCCAACAACACTCGGGTCGTGTGATTTTTTCTTTCCAAAACTTAAAATTGAATTTAAGAATAAAATTTGAGGATGGATATGGAGGACATTAA
>CAUZXS010005136.1:0-7500 GCA_963585895.1 Sepioteuthis lessoniana | reverse complement strand
CCGGAAGTGGGCTAAACGAGGAGATAACACTTCGTCCCTCTTCTCTCCCTTACCACCCTTCCCTCCCGTATCTATTCTGAATTATTTTATCAATAAGATCTGAAGAAGTCCTATTAATTTTTTTCGTGTTTTTAATTTATATGAAAAATGGATAACAGGATGGAAATAAATTTATAATCCTAATGTGACCGGTTTTGTTTTTTCTTAAAGATATATATATATATATATTATGCATGTGAGTATGAGGCTTGATCTATGACCTTTACTAATGCCCTGGTGTTAGTTGTTAAGGTCCCTTGTATGCGTTAAAGATATCAGTACGTGGTATATTAGAAATCTATTGATGTACTTTTATACATTCCCTCTTAAAACTTTGATCTTGCAACTAAGTCTAAAACGTTTACCGGTTTCAAATAACTGTGAAGTGATATACTTGTATTATACATAATGGGTGACCATAATTGTTAAATTGAATTCCGCATGAAATAATCGCACTATATTTGACATGCTCTAAAAACCAACCAACCAACCAATCAACCAAGCATTTTTTATTAATAGATAAATAGATAGGTAGATTGATAGAAGACGAAAGAGTTTATGAAAAGTTCACGCAAAATATTTCTCTCTCTCTCTCTCTCTCTCTCTCTTTGTGTGTGTGTGTGTGTGTGTGTTTCTGTACATATATATATATATATATATATATATATATATATATATGCAGATGCATAGATATTTAGTATATATATATATATATATATATATATATATATGAACACTAACTTATATTTATGCACATGTATTATATACAGTATTCATCCTACCTCACACACGTTTGTATATATGTACACATATGTACAAAGGTATATGATAATTTTTCTACACACACACACATACACACACACACACACACACACATATATATACATATATATATATATATATACACATTCATACACTGATAGATAGATATTTTATTTCCAAGAACATATAAAAAGATACATGTTTTAAGTGAGATAGATAGATACGTATATTCACTTAAATTTTTTAATATCTTCTTTTTTTGTTCTTTTTACTAATTTGCAATTATTTTTACCCTCTTTAAAAAATATTTACTCTTTTTTGGGCTTCCAAAGCATGACACATTTAAAACTGATTCTGTTCTCAATGACATCATTGCATTTGAAATGATTTGGCGAGTTTTTCCACATAAAATAACTGCTTTTTTTTAGGTCTCAGATTGCTTTCCTAAATTAATTATCTCTAATGAAATAGCTTCCTATTAGCTAAGTGTAAGATTACAATATTTTCTAAAATCCATATATGTGTTCTTGCGTAGATAGATAGATAGATAGATAGAAACAGGTTGTCATTGAAAAATAGATGCTATAATCGTTAAAGATTGGCAATGTAATTTAGAGAACAAAGAAATCTCGGAAAACATGTTTCTTTAGAAGAAAACCGTTGCTAATAATTCAATTTTCGCGCAACAAACAAAATAGAACAGTGTCTTTTTTTCCCGTATATCCAATTTTCACAATAAATTCAAAATGATGCTCTATAATATTTCAAAAAGCAAATGTCGGGATTTATCTGCATCCCCCCCTTCCAGTCCCAAAATATATCTTAACTGCAATAGGAAAACAGCAAAATTCATGTTGGAATTCGTATACGCCTTCTTAGGAAATATCAATTATTGCATTCAAAATATGCGGTTAAAATCAAAGATATATTTTTTAGGAATTTAGAATACTCCTTATAGCCTGTATAAGGTTAAGACCCCCACCCTAAAAAATAGGGTGTCTGAGTATTCATCTGAGGTCAGATTGCCAGTTGTAAAGATCTAAAGAGTGTAGAGTACTACTTCATTTCCATTACTCCCAGGTCCACTGTGACCTGGATTGGCAGTGTCTTTTAGGGTCCTATATTATGTTAAATGTTGTATATTGACCTACGACCCGGCCGGGCTGTCAAAATAGGAAATGCACCTATGTAAATAACTGGTGCATCTGGTTGAGGAATAGCAGCGTGTGGCCTTGACCGTGGAGGGGTTGAATGAGTGCAATTTGTGACGCCCACAAGAAGAGGGTGGGCGTTGAACTCTTATATAACGCAGTGCACAGGAAATTCAATCAGTTTGAAGACCAGAACAGATGGAGACAAGATGTGGTAGAGAAAGCTAGCACCCGGCAGAAGGGGCCTCGGGACCCCCGATTGAGAGTTTGGAGATCAGACCAGTTAGTGAGAAGATGCTGGATTGAGGAACATGTCCCAGAGAGGCTGGGCCCCCAGGTCCCCGGTTGAACAGCCCAAGAGAACGGGAAAGAAACGCGGTTATAGCCAATAGAGTGGGGGTCAATATGTTGCAGTTCTGTTCGGTCCCCAACTCCCTCTCACACCCAACCCTTTCAAATAAAGTGAGAGGTATATTTTTCTAAGAGCTGTGTCGCTCGTCTTTATTGTGTCGTCGTGTTCTGCATACAGATGTGCATGCATATGTAGATGTATATATATTATTTGTTTGTATAGTTGCTCATGGTTGTGACAATACAACACAAACAGATCTCGTTACAAATTATTCATATTTGATTGAAATACTTGATACCATATAAGTGTGAATGAATTACACTGGTCAACACAATTTTTGGTACCAAGAAACAAATCACGTTTTATTGCTAATTTTATGGTTCTAATTCCGAAAATTCCTTATGTTTTTATGGTTAGAAACCATTTTTGCTGTATAGTAAATGCTCACTTTGGGAAAAAAAAATTATTTACAATCTTGGTTGATCAAAAACTTTCGTTTATAAAGGTCTAAGAAACCCATCAATTTTCATGTAGGTCGAGCAATTTACGTCAGTTACCTGAAATGAATTATTTTTATAATAAAAAATTGTTTTTAAGTCAAAAGATTTTAAATAAAAATACCGAAATTTTCCAGTTTGTCGTCAAGATTCAAATTAACTGATAAACTTTATCAGAAATGCACTTAAGTAAAACTGATAATTAAGATGACATCAAAAAAATAAAACCCTAAAATCTTCTGTTAAAATCACAGTTAGAAATAAACCCCAACTAAAAATATCCAAATTGAATGGACTTATTTCATTGTACATTATGACAATCATGAAAATGGCTTCACCATCACATTGAGAAACTCATTAAGGATGTTGAATTTGTTAATTCAATGAATGACTTGGAATTATGCTCTTGGACATCATTTGTTGATGTGGTGAAAAACTTAGGCAATCGCTGGGCCGAAAACTACAAGGAATCAGCGGAAAAGTTGTTGAAAAGCTTACAGGACATCGGCGCTGACATGAGTATTAAGGCTCGTTTTTTACATTGCCATTTAGATAAATTTCTGAATTATTACGGTGATGTGAGTGATTGGAAATAGGCACGATTCCATCTGGATGTCAAAACAATGGAAAAGCGTTACCAGGGACGGTGAGATAAACGAATGATGGCTAACTACGAGTGGAGTATCAAAAGGGTATTAAATAACACTGAACATGACAGACAATCAAGAAAAAGCTTTTATTTCTGCTGTTAGTTTATTAAATGATTTGATGAAAATACTTGTCTTGGTATGTTCAATCGTGTTATTTTTACAGCTTTAAAGTTTGATTGTTATTGCAAAAATAGTATTTCTCAATAAGCAGACAAATATTTGTTAGTTTAAATACGAATTGAGAAGTTTCTACAATTTTGCTCTCGGTTAATATCATATACATAGAAAACCAATAAAAAAAAATTTTTCCCAAAAAATAAGGTATTTCTATTCTGCAAAAACGGTAGATAACAAAGAAAAAGTAAGGTCATTTTCGGATTCAGTGTTCTCTAATGAGGTTTTAGACGTTTCTGGTCTCGGCAACGTTTTATTTTATTTTATTTTATTTTTGTTTGGTTGACCAGTGTTATTTGTATTAAGAATAGTTACTTGAAGATATAATTGTTTATCAAAGATTATAATTAGTAACTTGAAATCATATAACTGTGTGCAAAATAATGATTACTATTAAATAGAAATAATAACTTGAAACTATAAAATTGTTTATTTTGATAGAAATACTTGAAACAACTCAGTGCTAATTATACTAAAAAGAAACATTTGATATATATATGTCTGCCAAACACTGTTAAGAAACAACTGCACAAATAACCGTAGAATGAACGCTATTCCTGAAAGATTTGGCATAAAATAAACCTAAAAGTTTGAGGAGCCGTAACATTATTTTCGAAGATGGTAGATTAAATTAACATTATAGTTATTAGCATGCTTGTTGAGTTTGGTTTGGTTGGGTTACATTTTATGGCATATCAAACCTTGTTGGTTATTCAATGCCAAATCTTCTTTATGCATATATATCAAATATATGATTGGTAAACACGTTTTGTAGAAGACAATTTTAAATTAGCCTGAGCTCTTTTTCTTTCTTTTTGCACACATTCTCTTTATTCAATCGTTTTTAGGTAACACGTACAATTCTATTTAATATAAAGTCTTAGTTTGTACGTATTTAAATGGATATACATAAAGGATTTCCAAGTGAATGGTTTGTTGGTAATTTCGTTTTTAAAAGAGTTAAAACTAATAAGTATTGCCATCGTTTCTACGCTGTTAAATGGTTTCAATTATTGCTATCTATTACAAATAATTCTATTCAATACTAATCAATTTTTGCACACAGTAAAGTAGTTACAAGTATTGTTATTTTACATGAAATATCCAATGGGAGACTATTCATTTATTTTCACATCGTTAAATGGTTTCAAGTATTGTTATGTATCGCTAACAATTCTATTAATCAGTCATTTGCTTACACAGTAAAATGATCAAACAGTTCTCGTTCTAATAATTTGATTTAGCATAAGTAATTTGTTTACACATTCTTTAAATAATCGAACATTTCTATTTGACCCATAGGTAGAACCCTATCAGGTGCTACCACTTTGAGTCAGAGTGGACTAGGGTGCAATGGTACTGAAGGAGTACTCTACATTCCCCAAAGCTCCAACATTACTGGAAAGTCACCATCAGATTGTTTAGTGTCATAAACAGGACATTCGTTAGCGGGGCTCTTACTCCTTAGTAGAGATACAGTCAGTGTATTCTACGGCCTCAGCGAATTTGGCTGTGTTTGTTGAGATGCCGAAAAATCATGGTTCACAAAAACTATTATTTATAGATAATTGACATTCCGTTTTTATTAAATGAGATCAATAAGATCATGAAATCAATAAGATTATGTGATCAATAAGACTATTGACTGATTTATGTCTTTTGGGGTTTAAAATTCATAAGTTCTATGATTCACTGCTAAACATTTATAAATTTTAGGTTGAATAAATTTTAGGTTGAATAAATTTTAGGTTGAGAATTGGCTCCAACTTATTGAAAAAAACTTACATTAGTCGTAAACAAGGCCAAGAAATTACGGCGTCGAATAAGGATCGAACTCAACAAAGTATCAATGATCTTTTTGACTAGCTTTTCTCACCAATTACAATGTGGCGTGGCGCCAGTAAATTCTATCAAACTAACAAAAATACATGACATGTTTTTCTTCTGTCTACCTCGTATTGTTCTCCTGTACAAATTGGCCAGTTACTGGAGATTGTTAAAAATCACAATACCGTAGGTGCCAACAAACACTTTGAGATGTGTCAGCTTGAACAGGACATACATACATACATACATACATACATCTGTATATATATATATATATATATATATATTCTGCCATTTTTTATTTATTTTTCTTTTTTGGTATTTTTCTATTATGGTCCGTCACATTATCGCTATTCACTCTTTCCTCTCCGAAAAAGTCTGAGCCTAACCAATATAGGAAGTTTCTTCTTGTTAATTTTTGCTCATATATCTATCTATATATATATATGTATATTTTTAATCATATTTTATATATATATATATATATATATATATATATATGCGCACGTGTAGGTGAGAGAGAGAGAGAGAGAGAGAGAGAGAGAGAGAGAGAGAGAGATAAGAACAAGGGGAAAAGAAAGACATGTCTAACGAAATTAGAATGATTTGATTTGTCGACAAAAGCAAGCGAATTTATAGCCAAAAAGTAATTTAGATAGATAGATAGATAGATATGTGTGTGTGTGCGTGTGTGTGTAAGAATGCATTTGTATTTTTGTACATCTTGTTAAACCATTTAATGCATATATATGTGTCCATTTATGTATATATATTGCAAGCATATATATGTATGCACATATATATATATATATATATATATATATATATGTGTGTGTGTGTGTGTGTATATATATATATATATATATATATTTATATATATATATACGTATCTGTATATATATATGTATATATCTAAATATATATATATATATATATATATATATATATATATATATATATATATATATATGAACCTCCTTATTGCCTCAGCTATGGGCTAAATCGTACAACATCTGTTTTTTCCTGAAAGGATCGATTTGGCATAAACTAACCTAAGAAACCAATAAACAAAGAAAACAAACCAATCCAGTCTGTGAGAAGACGAAATCAGGAGAAACGTGGCTAAGAGAAAGCTGGGGCCAAACCCCAATTTTGCTCAGTCGGCTGGGGCTGTAGAATACACTGACTGCACCTCTGCAGAGGGGTAAGTTCCCCCACCCCACCCCAACGAGTGTCCTAGATATGACAGTAGACAATCTGATGGTGAGGTCCCAGTAATGCCGAAGCTTTGGGGAATGCGGAGTACCCCTTTATTGCCATCGCTCCCAGGTCGACTCTGGCCCGGAGTGGTAGCACCTGATAGGACCCTATCTATGGGTTAAATAGAACTAACAGCATGATTATGCTAAACTGAATTGTTTGATTAAATTGAATAGCTTGAAATAGAAATGTTTTTGACAATTAAACCGTTCTTACATTTAAACTGCGTGCTTATGTTAGACAGAGTTATTTGAAATAGAACTGTTTTTGACATTGAAACTGTACTTACACTAAACTGAATTGTATAACATAGAACTGTTTTGGCATTTAACTGTGTGTAAAGAAAATCCGTACTTATATTAAACTGAATTAGCTGAATTAGAACTGCTTGACTAAACTGAATAACTCGAAATAGAAATGTTCTTCACAGTTAAACTGGACTTTACACTCCGTGCTTATGCTAAACTGAATTATTCGAAATTGAACTGTTTTTCACATTTAAACTGTAATTACACTAAACTGAATTGTTATATATAACAGCTTGAATAAACTGAATAGTTTGAAATAGAAATGCTTTGTACAAACTGTGTACTCATGCTAAACTGAATTGTTTTAAATAGAACTGATTATTTACATTAAAATGGATTTGGCGTTAAATAACCTACAAAGGCTGATATGCCATAAAATCCAACCAACCAACCAACAAACCTACCAACCCCAATTGGGAAATAACGGTTTACTTTGATGTGTTATAAATCTTGACATTTACCAGAACTGGAACACTGATC
>CAUZXS010005135.1:2500-40605 GCA_963585895.1 Sepioteuthis lessoniana | reverse complement strand
TCTGTCTAGACTATGAGCTTTGAACGTCTATTGATAAAATGAAAGACGTTTTTAAGCTGACAAAGGAAAGAAGCAGGAAATACTCTGCACAAACTATTACGGTCGTGGACTACACCAATGACATAGCTCTTCTGGCAAATACACCCGCACAAGCCGAAACCCAGCTACATAGTCTAGAACCAGCAGCTGCTGGTATAGGCTTCCATGTCAACTCAGACAAGATGGAATACATGTGCTTTAATCAAAGATGTGACATCTTCACACTAAATAGCAGTTCACTGAAACTAGTGGACAAGTTCACCTACCTAGGAAGCAGTGTCTCATCTACCAAGATAGGCATCAACACGTGACTAGGAAAGGCATGGACTGCCAACGATAAACTATCGTTCATATAAAAGTCAGACCTGACGGATAAAATAAAACACAGTTTTTCCCAAGCAGCGATCGTGTCGATACTGCTATATGGATGCATTACATGGACGCTAACTAAACGTTGGGAGAAAAACCTTGACGGCAATTACACAAGAATGCTGCGAGCAACACCTCACAAAACAGCAGCTGTACGGCCACCTACCATCCATTACAAAAACGATCCAGACATGCAGGACACTGCTGGAGAAGGAAGGACGAACTCATAAGGGATGTACTCCTGTGGATCCCTTCACATGGACGAGCAAAGGCCGGAAGACTGGCTTGAACCTATAGACAACAGCTCTGTGCCGATAGAGGATGTAGCCTTGATGACCTACCGGGAGCGGTGGACGATGGAGAAGGTTGACAGGAGAGGGTCAGGGAGATCTGTGCTGGCAGCGTGAAATGATATTTGATGATTCATTTTATTTTATTGTACCAATGTGTTTCAAAAATATTTTTAAGTGTTAGAAATTATTATAACAAATAAATATTTGCTTCATTTGGAAATCTTTATCACGGCCAATGGATGCTTTTATATGAAAAGGAAATAATACAGGGTGTCATGTTCTAAATTAGTTCCGTCTTGCGATGGAATTAAAAAAAAAAAAAAAGTAAATAGCTTTTTAAGCTTTGAGAAACAGATTTGTAACGTTCTAATATTCTAAATGTTTAGAGAGGCGGGGGTAAATATTTTGTATGGATTTTGAAATCTTTAAGTATTAATTTTCAAAGAAATGGTCACATTTTGAAAAAAAAAAAAACGTTTTTCTCGTGATATTGTTATGCTATGGAACATGATTCATTTATTCTCCGTTTATCTCTGTCATGGATGAACGCAAATATGACAGTTTTGAAAATTGAGAGTGTGGTTGGTTAAAATATCATGAGGAACTAATTTTGTTGAGTTATAAAATCTTTTGTTATGTTCATAGATTCTTTTATTTAAAGTTTACTCGTTTCTCCTATGTAAAATTGATTACAATTTTGGCAACGGATTTTATAAACACCTGCGTTGGATAAGCAATTTGTGTTTTTGAAGTTGTTCTTTAATATCAGATTTATTGCTTTTGTTTTATGAGTCGTGGTTTTTATGCCTAAGTAATTCAAGTTTTTTTCAATGAGGGATTTAATCAATGGAATTTTGGGGTAACGCGTATCTTTGAATATATCTCTAAGCTAGCTTTGTAATTTGTATTATTATTGTGAGATTTAAAAACAAGGGTCTTTCTATCTCAGTTCTCCGCACCAAATTCGTTTCATCGCACAAGGTCTATGGTCTCTCTCAGCTGTCAAAAGCTCGACTGACTGACTTCTCTCCATTTCTATCTTTTTATAATCTCCATTCCCTCTAATATGCAAATTAATGCGACTGGTATAAATAAAATACATAAACTCTCGTTCCTCTTTTCTTCTTATTCCTTTCCCTGAAGATCGAAACAGATGCGATGCCGCTTGTGTGTAGTTTTATTCAATTTGCCGTTACATTCTAGACTACACTTTTCTTCCCTTTACCTACCTGATCCCGTTAACTAATTGACCAAACAGACGCGCAGTCTTTTACGTGAGTGATAATTTCTATTACATATTGTTTGGAAAAGAGTTTTTGATGTACTCAAATTCCTCGTTTAGAAATTTGGGGAAGCAGATTTATTAAATTCATACTGCTACATTTTTAAACATGACAGCGAGGACCTGGTGGAGTAGAAAAAATCTAGAAAAATAGGATCCAATACTCAGTCGTTCCCGTAACAAAAAGTAGTGGGACATCAGTAAATTAAATAGTTTCGGGAGCCTGATTGGACAGTGTAGTCATGTGCTTTAACTGTATACGTACATTTTGAATTTGTCCCGCGCAAAAACAAATCTTGCGTTTGGAGCCAGTCACGTGACATGGTTACTTAGATATATCTTCTACGATCTTGACACCTCATTTTCTCATTCTTCAGACTCCCAAATGGCGACACAGCTCAGGACATTTAGCCACGTACAACTACTGACCCTCAGCCTAAAATGGGAGCCAACAAAATACATTCATAGTACAAATGAAATTAGTAGATTTGCCAAACTTCATAATTATTCATATAATAATAATAATTAAATACATATTAGTTTTTTCGCCAATGACCCGGTAGACCTGGGTTCAATCACAGGTCGAATCATTCCAAAGACTCAGAAAATGGTACTTGATACCGTCTTGCTTAACACTCAGCATTATAAGGTAAGGATCAAGGATAAAGTGGAGTAATCGAGGGAAAGGAGTTGCGCCCTCTCCTACACCTTGGTGTATTAGCTATCGAAAATGAAACCTTCAGGTTACCCTCGACTACGGTCGCCAACTTTACTTTATATATATTTAATAGCATGGAAGCTTATCTGCGACCTCAGGTTTCATTACGTTTTATAAACGACAATCCTCAGACAGAAAACGAAAGATAATGAAGAAATCGAAAAACACAGTCAAAAACCGTTAGAATTGCGTACAACTCTTTGTGTGTGTGTGGGGGGGTATATTTGCGTATTAATGTGTATGGACGTATAAGTGATGTTTAAGGTATGTGTGTATGAAGATGCATACACCGTCCGATAAATTTGTCTCCTGGATGAATGAGACGCTATGTGTAGCCAGAAAGTTGGGGCAGGTTGACCGAGGAAAAACTTTTTTTTTTATTTGTTTCTTTATATATTCCTCTGTGTGTTTGTAGTGGTGATTTTTAACTAAGGAACAAAATATCATCATTGTATTTCGAAGTGCCCGTGGTGTAGTCGTTATCGTCGTAGGAAATGGACACGGCGACACGAGTTCAAATCCTGGACCTGACTGACTGCATTTCACATAGCACTAATACCCTTGGAGAAGGTATGAATCCAATTATTCTCCCTCCAGCTATGGGTAAATAAGTAGGACAGACTAGGTTCTTCAGCCTTGGTTAGGCAACTAGTCTAGGAGAAGGAAAACTCTGAATTCAAACCTGTTAAACTCCGCTTAAAAATTGACCGTGTGTGATATCCTGCCCGAGCGGAGTGGTTGGTAAATAGTATCATTGTATTTCGAAGAAAATGAAGTTGTAATTTGTAATCGTGAATAGGCGAGTGTAGTATGGTGGGCCAGAATCGCAATAATTATCATGGTGATGATACTATTTACCAACCCCTCCGCTCGGGCAGGATATGACACAAGGTCAATTTTTAAGCGGAGTTTAACAGGTTTAAATTCCTTCTCCTAGACTAGTTGCCTAACCAAGGCTGAAGAACCTAGTCTGTCCTACTATTTACCCATAGCTGGAGGGAGAATAATTGGATTCATACCTTTCCCAAGGGTATTAGTGCTATGTAAAATGCAATCAGTCTCGTTCAGGATTTGAACTCGTGTCGCCGTGTCCATTTCCTACGACGATAACGACTACACCACGGGCACCATTATCATATTGTAATATATACTATGAAGTATTATGCAATATTGGTATTTTATGCTGGAATAGGATTTGTGTTAGATTGCAATAATAATGTGTATTAGTTATAATGTGTTAACGATATATTGTGTATACATCATTGTAATCCATAATTGTATGTACGTAAGGAATATAGTGAATATATTGTGTTAAGACGTTGCAATAATTGTTTGTATTAGCTATGTCGTTTTTTAATGTGTGTGGGTGTGTATGGTGATAATTTTAACTAACCAGCAAATTATCATCATTGCGTAATTAAGGAAATGAATATATACGTACGTATATATGTTAAAATAGGTAGGTCCACGAAGAGATTTGTATTTTTGAATTTATTTATTTTGTTATTTTATCGATGTTATATATGTATGTTTCCAGCTTGTTGCTTTCGTCAGAGCACAAGGCCTTGTTAATGGGGTACTCAATGAGACTTGAACCCACTCTTGTTCGCAGTTTGAATGTTTTTCAGTTGGTTATGGGTTTTATATAGAGTTCATCCTCTCTTTTTATTAGAGTGAGTTTTACCTTAGTCAGCTTTACCCGTCTTTGATATTTGATATGTTTTTGTCATTGTGTGTGTGCGCGCGTGCGCGTGTGTTGGAGTGATTTTGGGTTTCACTAACAGTTATTTTTCTTCTCTGTGTGAGTGTGTGTCTTGGGGATTTTTTGTTTATGTGCGGCAGTGTGGTTTTAAATTTACGGGTAACATTTTTTTCTAATAGTTTTTATTTGTGTATATGTACACACATATCTATGCATGTTTTTGTGTGTGTGCATATATATATATATATATATATATATATATATATATATATATATATTGTGTGTGTGTGTTTCCAGCTTGATGCTTTCGTCAGAGAATGTGTCTGGCACAAGGTTCAGTTAATGGGTATTTAATGAGATTTTAACTTACTCGTGTTTGTAGTTTGAATGGTTTTAATTGCTTGTGTTTTTTTTTGTATATATATATATATATATATATATATATAGTGTGTGTGTGTGTAGTGATGTCCTTGTATTAAGTGCCTGTGTTGACCCTATGTATATTTCTTTGTATTCGCTACATTCAATTATGTAGACTATGTTTTTTGAGTTGCAATTTAAGTTTTTATTTTGAATTTGTTTTCCGGGTTTTTAAAGGTATAGGATTTACCGTCTATAATTATATCACATACATACAGCAGCTATGTGAGGATACGGGATATAACCCTGAAGACCTGTCAAAAGCGATGAGTGATAGGGAGAAGTGGCGAGAGAGGGTAAGGGATATCCGTGCTGGCGACACGACATGATGATGATGAAATATTTCTTAGATTTTGTTTTTAAGTTCTTCTAGACTTTTAATTATTTCAGTGAATAGTTCTGGATTATTTTTGTTGTAGGTTTTTCGTGTTTTGGGGGGTTCCTTAATTCTTTTTGGTGTATTAGTGTTGTTGGGTATCCTTTCTGATGTAAGGTTGTGTGTAGTTCTTTAAGGCGTGTTTTTTCAGGTTTTTATCTATGATTATTGTGTGTATTCTACGTGCTAGTGAGTAAAGGATGGATTTTGTAATGGAGGTATTGTTGGGTGTCTGTTGGTTTGTGGTAGATATCTGTGATGATTAGGCCATTTACGTTTTTTTTTATCAGGATGTCTAAAAATGGTAATTCTTTTGAGCTGTGTTCCATAGTAAATTTTATTTTGAGGTGTAGGTTTTGTAGTAGGTTGTGTAATTCGTTGATGTCTCCCCATGGGCATTTCCAGAATATGAAGCAATCATCCAAATATCTTTTCCATGATCTGATAAATTCTTCCTTTATGTCGTTGCCGTATTTTTTACCTATTATTTCATAGAGGTTTTCTTCTAAATATGATAGGGTTAGGGTAGCGTATGTTGGCGCCATTTTAGTTCCCATAGCTGTTCCTAGTATCTGGATATAGTTATTGAATTATAAGGAATTATTATTAAGGATTATTGCTATATCCTCTATGATAAATTTTTTGTTAAATCCTGGGTGTAATGTGTCTGGGAATGTATCTATCCAAAATAAGATGTCTTGTTTTCCTAATTCATGGGGGATATTGCTATATTGGTTTGTGACATCAAATACGGCTATGAGTGTGTTGGGATCAATTTTCTGTGGTATGGAGTTTAAAAAATCTATGCTGTCCTTAATATAGCTTTTTATTTTATTTAGGAAATATTGTAGTAAAATGTCTATTAGTTTGCTAAGTCTGCTAGTCAGGCAGGACTGGCCTGCTACAATGGGTCTAAATTTGTGGTCACTGTGGTTTGGGATTATTATATATTCAGATTTTTGTGTTTCTACGGCGTATATATATATGTGTGTGTGTGTACAAGAAGCACACAATAAGTTTCCAGACTTTTTTCGTATGGGCACTTTTATAGATAGTACATACATGAAACTCTAGTCCCCTTTGAAGTAATTTCCCCCGGCTGCGATGCACTCGTTGTACAGTTCCAACAACTTCTGGAAGGCCCCATGGAAATCCTCTTGTGTGAGCGTGTCAATGACCTTCGTCACAGCCTCTTTCATCTCCTCATTTGTCTCATAACGACAGCGTCTGAGCTTAGGGAATAAGCAAAAGTCACAGGGAGCAAGGTCTGGACTAAAGGGAGGCTGAGGGGCTGTCTTTAGGCCCATCTTGCTCAAATAGTCTGTGACAAGGATGGAGTTGGGGACTGGTGCATTGTCCTGGTGGAAATGCCACTGATCCGATTTGAAGAGTGCTGGCCTCTTCTGACGGAATCTCTTCCTGAACTCCCTTAAAACCTCAACATAGTAACCCTAACCCTAATCCTTTGGCCAATCAACTCTGGTGTATTGACTTCCTTACTCCCCCCACACCTCTCATCCCTCACAGACTCCCTGCCTTTCTTGAATCTCTTATGCCACACAAAAAACTGATGCTCAATTCATGCAAGATGCTCCAAAAGCAGTCTGAAGCATTCCATACGTTTCTGTGGTATTTTTTCCAAGTTTAAAACAGAATTTTATTGCATATCATTCTTCTAAAGTGTCCTAACGTCCAGATTGTATTTTTGAAATTCACCAGCTGTGACAAATAGGCTTTAGTAAGGTGTATTCCAATTGCTGTTGTAGCAGTTCATTTGAAGCTGAAATCATAAAAATTGGTCAGACATCTCAAAAGATGTATAGCAATAACATAGTGGATTTTCAAGAGTCTACGACAATTTTAAATGCTTGTACAAAAAAGTCTGGAAACTTATTAAAGGCACCTTGTAAGTGGCCATGCAACGGATACTTTTAGGATTTTCTTCTTTCATTTTGTTGAAGTCTGAATGGTGCTACTATACAGTAGTACTGCTATGGGTACAGTTTGGAAGAATTTACATTTTATTTCATCAGAGAGATAAGATTTTGATGCGGTTGATTGCTTCTCAACTGCAATCCATGCTTTACCTATACATAAGTAAGTAAAGTTGGCGACCTTAGTTGAGGGTGACCCGAAGGCTCCCTTTTCGATAGCTTCTACACCAAGGTGTAGGGGAGGGCGCTACTCTTTTCCCTGGATTGCTTCACTTTACCCTTGATCCCTACCTTATAATGCTGAGTGTTAAGCAAGGAGGCATCAAGTACCATTTTGGAGTCTATAGTATAACTCGACCTGGGATTGAACCCAGGTCTCCCAGGCCATTAGGCGAACACTCTAACCATCATGCCAATGTCCGGTATCTATACATATACTGATATTACTTTTAGTAGATGAAATATTCCTGCCAAGGTATATGAACTGGTCTACTCATTTCAGAGGCTTTCTATTTAATAAAAAGAACACATGAACTTTTTTTTTATATAGAGATTCTAGTTTGTGCAAATATCATTTGCATTATTTACATTTTTTGGACATTGTACGCTCTGGCCTTCTTCAGGAGGTTGGAATGTTGAACTTAGCACTTTATTTCGCTTACCGGGGTAGACTATTCTAGTTCCACAAGCTATGTTTAATAGATGTCAGTTATCAGTTATCTCCTGTTAATTTTTCCCTTTGAAATTTTTCCACTGCCTTCACCAGGTATTAAACTCACACTCTTTGGGTATGTCTATGGATCTAATCAATGCCTTTATCCACTATGCTGTGTGTCCTTGAGGACATCTGTCTATGAATTTCTGGGTATTATTTCTGGGTATTATAAACCTAATGTCTTCAGCAACCATTTTTACCAGTGCTCATATTGCAATTTTGCTGTTATCATTGCATGTTTTATTTTACCAGAGCTCATATTGCAACTTTGTTGTTATTATTGCTTTTCTCTGGAACTCCTTATTACTGGTTCCCATATTGTATTAATTTCTCTGCTTGGTTGGCTCAGGAGATTTTTGTGATAAACATGGCGACAAAGATGAGGACAATAGTCCAAAAAATGTAAATAATGTATATAATACCTCATCTCAGAAATATAGACAGAAATATCATTTGATCGTATGGTCAAAATCCAGTTTCTTGCACCATTCTCAGTGGGTTATTTTATCCGTTCAGTCATGCCTTATACTCCTTTTATGCTTGTTACATTCACTTATGTGATTAAACTTTTCATCTTTTTCTCCAAAAAATTAACACTTGTTTTTCTGTTGTGTCTTTTGCTTTACCATAATTTGCCTCTATAACATTTTATTTTGAGCTGCAATTGGTAAAGATTCAGTCTCTTTCTTTAGATTTTCTTTTATTTGCTATGTCTGTCAAGTCTGTCTGTCTTGTGTGCAATATGTCTAGTTTGTCACTTAAAATATCCATACAGTTGCTTTTTTTTTCCATTTTAGTTTCATAGTTTTTGTGGGTTTTGTTTTTTTCTGTAGTTATATTGCTAATGCTTTTATTAGCTTCTGTTCTTCATCTTTCTTGCTCAGTCGGCTGGGGCTGTAGAATACACTGATTGCTTCTTTGCAGAGGGGTAAGACTCCACCCCAACAAGTGTCCTGGATATGACACTAAACAATCTGATGGTGAGGTTCAAGTGATGCTGGAGATTTGGGGAATGCAAAGCACCCCTTCCTTGCTCTTGCTCCCAGGTTCAATCTGGCCCAGAATTGCAGCAGCTGATAGGGACCTATCTATGAGTCAAATAGAACTAACTGTATACTTATGCTAAACTGAATTGTTTGAATTAGAACTGTTTGGCTAAACTGAATAGCTTGAAATAGAAATGTTTTTGACAATTAAACTGTGTACTTACATTTAAACAGTGTGCTTATGCTAAACTGAATTGTTTGAAATGGAACTGTTTGTGACATTGAAAATGTACTTAGACTAAATTGAATTGTTTGATATAGAACTGATTTGACATTTAACTGTGTGTAAATAAAATCTGTACTTATACTAAACTGAATTGGCTGAATTAGAAGTGTTTGAATAAACTGAATAGCTTGAAATAGAAATATATTTGACAATTAAACTGTGTACTCATGCTAAACTGAATTGTTTAAAATAGAGCAGCCTATTTGCATAAAAATGGATTTGGCGTTAAATAACCTACAAAGGTTGATATGCCATAAAAACCAACCAATCAACCAATAATCTTTGTCTTTTTTTTTTACTCTCTTTAATGTTGTCCTCAAGTCCTTGTATTGATACATCAACACAATTCTAAATGTTCATGAGTCCTCCTTTGGGGGGGAGTTATGCATATAGTTTGTCAGTTTCTGAATGTAAAATCTTGTGCATCATCATTGATTTTCATATCCTTTGGTTCATTTGTTTGAGTTCTTTCCTTGCCTGTTTTGAGAATGGTCCTGATTATCTTACAATCGGGACTGCCCTGGTATTTATCCATTTGATGAGATTTCTGCTATAGACTCTGGTTTTGAGATGCCTTCTCATTCTTCTTCTTTCATCTTTGCTTGTTTAATGGTGTCCGCTTTCAATATTCCCAAGTACTTGTTATTTTCCTTTTCTCCAAGCATTCTGATGCTTTTCTGATTTGGTATGTTTTTTTTTTCCTTTCAATGTTTGTCTTTTACCACTCTTCATGATAAGCATGACACATTTTTCAATGCCAAATTCCATTTGTATATTCTGGTTGTATATTCTTATTGTTTGTGTCAGGTCTCCATTTTTTTTTCATTTTTTGCAAATACCTTTGTCATCCATGTACATAAAATGATTTAGTAAATTTGTAGCGCCCCCCCCCTTGCATTTTCTCTGTATGTAGTTGAGTGACATCATTGCAATATCAAATAGCAGTGGTGAAAGCAAGTCTCTCTGGTTTGTTTGTCGTACTGTCGATTTCATATTCCCTTATTTTATTGTTTTTTATGCCTCCTAGGGCATCTCCTCTTTTTACTATCTTCACACATCAACCTTAAAAAAAATCTTTGCACAGAACATATACACTATTGATACAAGATCTATATACAGATCAAATTCTGTTAATTCATCTGATAGTTCACAAAAATCTCCTCTAAAATTCTTTTTCTTACCATTTTTTCTGAAATCATCCAAATTAACCATAAAATTTTCTACACTTGCTGTTTTTGATCTGATTAGGCAATTTGTTCCAAAAATATATTACTCTATTAGCAAAAAAATCCAATTGGTAAGTTGACTTAGTTTTTGAAATCTATCTTGACAGTAAATTTCCAGTTTGAGGTGAAATATTAAAAAATGTCTAACATAATTAAAATTTTTATAAATTATTTTGAAAGTTTCAATTAGATTACCTCTCATTCTTCTTTCTTGCAAAGTAAGTAAAAGTAAAATTGGCAACCTGAAGGCTCCCTTTTCAATAGCTACTGTTATATTCTCATATGCCGTATCATAACAATACAACAATAATTAAACAGACGCACGACGATAAAGACACAGTAATAAACGACGCACGCAGAAAGATGCAGGAAGGCTTCTTTATAAAATATTTTACCTCTCACTTTATTTGTAAGGTTTTGAAAAGGGTTACTCAAAGTTTGCGTGTGAGAGGAAGCTGGAGACTGAACACAACTGAAATATTTTGACCCCAAAGTTATGGCCGTCAGCATTGTGTCTTTCTCGTTCTCCATGGCTGCTCAACCGGAGCCCTGGAGTCCACTCTGCTGGGTGCTGGCTTTCCCCACTACATCTCGTCCAACTCCGTCTCCAACCGAACTGCTTGTCTTCTTCTGTTCAATTCGTCGGCCTTATATCACCTTCAAACTCCCACGTAGTGATATGGACACACCTCCACGCCTCCGCAACTTCTTCCGATATCTGGCGACCGGGATGTGTCACTTCCGCTATCTTTGAAATGGCCTGTGTGATTGTCATCAAGCGGAAATAACTGTCATGCAGTTCAGGTCACTCTCTTCCGGTGCATCAGTCTATGAGAGTATAATGGGATTTTTTTTACCTCATCCTATTTCATCAGCCAATTTCCGCCCATGCAATTTCCTCTCATAACTGCCATTAGAATGTGTCACTTCCTTCCGGTGCATCACCTTGAATGGCATTTTTGGCTGGGTCAAAAGGTCAAAACATAACACTACTACACCAAGGTGTAGGGTGCTAATCCTTTCCCTGAATTGCTCCACTTTACCCTTAATACATACCTTATAATGCTGAGTGTTTAGCAGGGAAGTATCAATATACTATTTTTTTGAGTTTTTGGTATGACCCGACCTGGGATTAAACCCCGGTCTCTCGAGCCATTGGCAAACACTCTACCCACTAATCGCCTTTTAAATTTTTAATGTTTTTTACCTGGTAATAATCTACAAATCTCATTGCCCATAAAACACTAATTCTTACCTTTTTTAAACTTCCCATTTTTATAATAAAATTTTGCTCTTTTTTCTCCTTAAATTTTCAACAAGAAATAAAACTCGAAATCACTTAGGTTTCCATACTTTTTTCGTCACACATCTTTTTTATATCTTAAAGTAAAGAAGTAAATCCTAATTTTTCTAATCTCTCCCGATAACTGTAATCTTTTACAGTTTTATTATTTTTGTCACTCTTCTTTAAGTATTCATTACTGAAGGGATCTTTCAAGATAACTTCATTTTAATATTATTGAATATTATGAAAATATTTGTTTTTATATATATATAGGATGATATAGACATCCGACACAAAATCTTATGAGTTGTAGAAAAAATATATTGCTCCAATCTTTAAAGTGAGGAGATTCTGCTTTGCTTTAAAATCAGTTTTTATACTGGTTTTTATTTTGTTCCCCCATTTCTGGCCTTAATAATAAATTTGTAATTTAAAAGGAAAACTGAATTCAAACCAGCTTTACTCTGCTTAAAAATTGACCTTGTGTCACATCCTGCTTGTGGTAGAGGGGTCAGGTAGATACATACTGTTTTAATGGTCCGTTTAGTTTGCTTGTTAACTACGATAGCAATGTATGTAAGTTTTTCGTCTTGAGTTTCTTGCCAATGGTGCCAAATTTCAAAGACAGAAGATTTCTTGTGAATTCCTCTAATGTTGCATAAGACTCTTTCACTTAAGAATTTACTCGTGGTAAAGTCAGATAATAATCATCCTCCTTAAGTCGTCTCTGTATCTTGATCAAATAGAATGGTAACTCAAGTCTTTTATTTTTCTATTGTAGATAAAGATGTAAAGTGAAATAGAAGTAAAGATAACTTTTTGAATTCTTTGGTTATTGGTAATGGAAATGAAGAACCTGTTATTCTCATTCTGTTATTTGAATTCTTTGGGCAATGGAAAATAATCTTTTAGAGTCTGTTTTTTTATAAATATGACATTTCTTTTATATAACTTAGATCCAACTTTCAGTATTAGCAGTAGTAAGTTGGCAAACCATAATCGAGGGTGACCAGAAGGCTCCCTTTTCAATAGCTACTACACAGAGGTGTAGGGAAGGGTGCTACTCCTTTCCCTGGATTGCTCCACTTTACCCTCGATACATACCTTATATTGCTGAGTGTTAAGCAAGGAGGTATCAAGTACCACTTTTAAAGCCTTTGGTATGACGCAACCTAGGATTTAAACTCAAGTCTCCTGGACCATTGACGAACACTCTACCCACTCTGTATTTGATTAAGATATCAATTTTAATCAGACAAATACGTTATAAAAAGAAGAAAACTGAAAGAAAAATACATTTAAATGGATGAGAAAATTTATTATTAAATTTTAGTTATAGGTCCACAGATGCATTTCAACCAGTTATGACTGAAATTATCTAAGATATGAAATTACAGAAATTTCAGGTAGAAGGTATTTTAGGCCATCTTCAAGGTGGGAATTATGGATTTAAAATAATGGTTTGAATGATACAGAAAAATATTTGAAGGAGATTACATCATGAAATGTAAATTTTTTTTTTTTTTTTTTTTTTTTAATTTAGGTAGAAACACAGCTTGTATTGATAGAGAAGGAAAGAAAAAAGAGATAAGAGGCAATAACAATAAGAGATTGTGGGATTATGAGATAGAATTATATATTTTTCTTTTATTTTGGTGTTGGAACAGATAGATCCATGTTGTTTTCAAGGCCATTAACAGAAAGGGAAATTTGCCCAGTCGGCTGGGGCTGTAGAATACACCGACTGCTTCTCTGCAGAGGGGTAAGACCCCCCCAATGATTGTCCTGGATATGACACTAAACAATCTGATGGTGAGGTTCCAGCAGTGCTGGAGCTTTGGGGAATGCGGAGTACCCCTTCATTACCATCGCTCCCAGGTCCACTCTGGCCCGGAGTGGTAGCACCTAATAAGGGCCCTATCTATGGGTTAAATAGAACTAACAGCATTCTTATGCTAAACTGAATTGTTTGAGTAAACTGAATAGCTTGAAATAGAAATGTCTTTGACAATTAAACCATATTTACATTTAAACTGCGTGCTTATGCTTAACTGAATTATTTCAAATAGAACTGTTTTTCGACATTAAATCTGTATTTACACTTAACTGATTTGTTACATATAACTTCTTGCATAGTTTGAAATGGAAATGTTTTTGATAATTAAACTGTGTACTTATGCTAAACTGAACTGTTTTCAATAGAACAGATTATTTACATAAAAATGGATTTGGCGTTAAATAACCTACAAAGGTTGATATGCCATAAAACCCAACAAACCAAACCAAACCAGAAAGGGAAATACAAACAGCTTTGTCCAGGATTTGAACTTGAATTGTTGATTCCATTTCCTCCTATAATAACAATCCTGCTAAGCACGCTTCCTGTATGTAGGTGGATTTTCATTTTGGTGGTTGTCCTAATATTCATACCTTCCTTTGTATGTTGTGTTAGTTGGATGACTGGTTTGTTTTACGACTTATCAACCCCTTTTCAGGTCATTTAATGCAGAATTAAATTTCAAAAATTCAGTTTAGTCTAAGAATAGTTTTTGTTTGCAAACAGTTAAATTACAAAACAGTTCTATTTCAAACAATTCAGTTTAGCATAAGTATGTAGTTTAGTTCTATTTTACCAATACATAGGTACCTATCAGGTGCCATTACTCTGGGCTAGAGTGGACCAGGGAGCAATGGCAATGAAGAGGTGCTCCGCATTCCCCAAAGCCCAAACATCAATGGAACCTCACCATCAGTTCATTGTCATATTCAGGATACTCATTGTGGGAGTCTTACCCCCTCTGCATGATCTATTTATCCATCTGTTGGTTTGTTCTGACTTTGGAATCTGTGGATTTTGGTTTGTGATGATAAAAATAGTTATTTTTATCATCACAAACCAAAATCCATCCAACCCAGTTGTTTGGGGCTGCAGTATACACCAACTGCATCTCTGAATGCAAACAAACGACTTATGCTCAATTGAATTGCTAGGAAATAGAAGTGATTGATCATTTAACTGTGTGTAAATAAATGACTGATGTTTAATCAAATTGTTTGTAAGATACAGCAATACTTAGAACCATTTAACTTCACTGACTTATGCTAAATTGAATTGTTAAAAATAGAATTGTTTGATCATTTAACTGTGTGTATCTATAAAATGTGTTTACATATCATATATTTAATATCAATGTAAAAACAGGATTTGGTATTAAATAACCAACAATGGTTGATATGCCATAAAACCAAACCATAGTCACACTGCTTAATGACATTCCAAACCAGGCATGCAAAATTAAGGGCAACAGTGAATAATAACAACAACATGGAAACAAGATAAATAAATCTGAAGAACAGGTAGGAAATAATTTCCCTGTCTTTATTCAACAATTGGGGGAACTTTGTCCAACAGTTTAAAAAGCTGTTGTCAGCGGGAATTCAAAAATAAACCGAATACAGAAACCATGAAGACAAACATGAGGGTTGAAAAGAACATGTGGTACAAAAATCAAAAAGGCTGAGCGAACCCCAACAAAGTTCAGTCAGTAATGACAAAAGAGGGACACTTTATCAGGTGTTAAACTCTGTTTTTAATAGAGCTGTCTCTTCTATGTCTAACTTCAACGACCTGTTCCTTCTTAGTGTCCCTTGAATGTGCACCTTTTTACTGGTCTTTCCCCCAGTGAGTTGTCGATTTTCTTTTAGAAGGCCAGTGTCACTCAAATGGTTCTCACTTTCCCTCAGTATTGTAATTCTCACCAATGTGAGAAAAGGAGAAAGGAAGAATTCATGTTCCTAGCATCATCTATTGATTATACGAGTATATTAACTTTGAAGTATCATCACATATTTAGCTATCTATTCGTGTGTGTGTGTGTGTGTGTGTTTTCACTGGAGGGTCTGTCATTATATTTATTTAATATTCTTCAAGACAATACTGCCAATAATAACCGGCAATTCAGTCTACGATTATATCTTGTAAAAACTGGTGACTTTTCTAAAATATCTGTTTAGTTATCATTTTTTGCACTGGCCTAATGTCTGTAATTATTTATTTCATTCGAACCAAAAAAAGAATATAAAAAGGAAAAAAGAATTTTTTTTAAATCTTCATAATTAAAAACTATTTGTAATGCCCATGAAGGATGAAAAAAAAGTTTAGAAAAGAGAAAAAAAAATCTGAAAGACTTTTATAAATCAGTGTATTTTGCATCATTCTATTTCATTTTGTCATCGAAAGTGTCAGCCTTGTCAGTAAAACTTTGAATTCACTGACTGTATCCCTCTGCAGAAGAGCAAGACTGCAACCTAAGAAAGAGTATCCTGAGTATGATGCTAAATTGCTCGAGGTTTTGGAAAAGTCTAGTCGAAGTAGAATCAGCCAATTGGGGGGTAGTCAAATTATTCAACACGCAAAATAAACTGATGGATGTTCACCAATCAGACATCAGCAAAATACTGCCCTTTTCCACTTCAAACTTAGTCTCTTTTATATTCATCAAATCTCGCCACTTCACGGAGGCTTATCTCATTCTCCTCCATAAAACAAGTCACGCGTCCTTTTCTTCGTCTGGTTTCCATGTGCCGGTAGCAGAGAGAGCACACCTTCTGTTTCTTTGAAGTAAGATTGTTCATGGGATTACTACTACAATCTGATATTGCTGCCTGAATTTTGGGGAGTGTGGGGTATCTCTTCATTTCCATTACTCTCATGTCCACCCTGACCTTGACTCATAGTACTTGTTAGCATCCTTTCTATAGGCTAAATAACTCTTGTTTGGAAATTATTCACATTCAATCAGAATAACTGATGTTGCCATGTGTAAATTATTTTTATTAAGTGCAGTTACTTGAAGCTAGAATTGTTTCTCTAGTCGTACTATTAGGGTCACTTCTGGACTATTACCTTTGGGAAAGGTATGAACCTTCTTATTCTCTCAGCTATGGGTTAAATAGTGTCTCTGCTATTTTTCTACGAGGGTGGATATGGCATTGAATAACACATGAAGGTTGATATACCATTATATAAAGAAACCAAATCCAACATATACTTGTTTACTCAGGGTTGTTATTAGTTTATTGAAACTATTTAACTGTGTGCCAACAAATAACTATTATTAAATAGGAATAGGTACTTGAAACTATTTAACTGTGTGCCAACAAATAATTATCATTAAATAGAAAAAGTTACTTGAAACCATATAATTGTTTATAAGATATTAATAGATGGGAATACTTGAAACACTGTGCAAATGATTTATTTTAGATGTGAATTCTTTATCATATAACTGTGTGCAAAAAAAAAAAAACTCTTAAGAAAATCAAGAAAATCACTTAACTTTAATAAATTATTGATTCTTAGTCATTGAATCTTGATGTAAGTAGTCATCCTGGAGTGTCTGAGTTCTTTAGATATAACATTTTAGTACACTAGCTAGAAAGTCTTTTCATTAGTTGCCAATAGATGATATGATCAACTTTTATTTGTTCAGCCCACATAAATTCTCTAGTGAAATTGGCATATGTGGGTTTGGAGTGATAATGACATTTCAAACTTCCAAGCATTTCATTTCTATCAAGCACAAAAAAATATATATATATTTTCTTTCTCTTAAAAAAGAAAAAAAAATAGTTGCTTAGAAACATTTCTTTGGTTTCAAGTAATATTTCTAATGACATAAAGCAAATGATTTTAGATCATAAAACGGCCATAAATACGACATAAAGTTGGAAAAGGAAATAATTACTTAATTACAAGAAAAACTAAAAATAAATAAATGAATAATGGAGCTGATAAGGCTGGGGTTAATAGAATGCTGTAAAATGCCACACCTTTGTCCAGCCAGAAGACTGTGGGTGGATTCTGTTGGGAGATACACGACAAAGAATAATCCATTATACTTGGAGTTTGAGTGAGACAGATGCTGAAACATAAATTAAACGCACCTCTTTGGCAGGTGTGTACACATATGCACAGACACACACTTACACACTTGCCCAGTCAGCTGGGGCTGTAGAATACGCTGACTGCACCTCTGCAGAGGGGTAAGACCCTCCCCCTCAACGAGTGTCCTGGATATGACTCTAAACAAACTGATGGTGAGGGTCCAGTGATACTGGAGCTTTAAGGAATGCAGAGTACCCTTTAATTGCCATTGCTCCCTCGTCAACTCTGGCTCGGAGTGGTAGCACCTGATAGGACCCTATCTATGGGTTAAATTGAACTAACTGTATGACTAAACTGAATAGCTTGAAATAGAAACGTTTTTGACAATTAAACCGTACTTACATTTAAACTGATTGCTTATGCTAAACTGAATTGTTTGAAATAGAACTGTTTTTGACATTGAAACTGTACTGATTTGATATTCTAATTGATATTCATATTTGTGATTGATCCTTGGCTAATGGATATTTAGCAGTTGTCTAAATTTGAAAATGGTCAAATTGTGGCATTCAATGATTGTGGATTGTCATTTTGTGATATTGCAAATAAATTAAATTGCCATCATTCATCAATTCATGTTTTCCTCAAAAATTATAAGAAAATTGAAAATTGTCATCAAAAAGAATTTTGCAGTTGCAAGAGAAAAAAAACACTGATTTACAAAAATTGTTATAACATAAAAGTGGCAAAGCAGCATATATAAGTTGAAATTTAATGTTTCACCCAAAATGATATCAACTGTTTTTTTGTCCAATACAGAGTGTGTGTGTGTGTGTATGAAACCCACGTCAAGTCTTACCAAAGATGCAAAAAATAGTCCTTGATACCTCCTGGCTTAACATTCCGGATTATAAGTTAGAGATCAAGGGTAAAGGGGAGCAATCCAGGGAAAGGAGTAGTACCCTAACCAACACCTCAATGTAGTAGCTATTGAAAAGGGAGCCTTCAGGTCACCCTCGACTGTGGCTGTCAACTTTACTTCTTTTTTACTAGATAGATGTGTATGTATACGTGTATGTATTCTATCCAACGAATGATTTCAATCTTGTATGAGGTTATATGAAATTTCTGCATTAAGGGATATATACATACAAAGCTTCAAATGCTAAAAGATCATGTGATACAATATACTCCTGAAGAAGACTCAAGAATTGACTGAAACATCATTAGAAATAACACAGGAGGATTGATTGTTTTTAATGGCATTTCAATCCATCTGGGGTTATTTTCTGCCTTGAGGTTAAGGAATTGTGTCCATTTTATATTTACATTTTCATATAGTTTCTTAAGATTTTTTTTTCACATACAGTTAAATATTCTTATCTAATATAAATAACTTTTGAAAAGATCTATTTGACATATAGACTGGACCCTAACAGGTACTACCACTCAGTCAGAGTGAACCTGGGAGTCATAGCAATGAAGAATTCCACCCTCTCCAAAGCTCCAGGACTAGAACCTAGCCACCAGATGCAGTTTAGTGTCCTACCCAGAACACTTTTTTTTTCTTTTTGGGAGGAGTGTTACCCCTCTGCTGAGGATACAGTGTGTGTATGTGTGTGCATGTGTGAGAGGGCATGTGAGCATAAGTAGCATATATGTACTTGGATGTTTGTGTGTAGTAGTATCAAAAGGATAACTAAACAAGTTAGGGAAGTTGGCAAATTTTAATAGATAATGAAATAGGAAGAGAAAGATTTCTTGATGGAGATGATAGGGTTAATTTTTTAATGTCCATTATAAACTTAAGTCTTTGGTTCTAGTATTGTTAGAGACCTGTATACAAGGGTTACATTCAGTTCTTTAGTTGCGAGGTCAATGTGGGAAAAATGATTTAATTTTTTTGGAAATCAAACTACATATATTCAAGGAAGCAATCAGGTGATTGACGGATCAGTTGTAACACAGACCAGAGGGAGTTTAAACCTAGAGTGGTAAACCGCAATTGGTCACCAGGAACAGAAAAGTTAGCAGACGGTAACTTCACCTGCCATCCATATTGCGCTTGTCAGAGGTCAACACCCAAATACATTTTGCAAAGTGCCATGTACCTTCCTCTGACCAGGATAAACTCAAAGAAAATAACAAAATGGCAGTTGTATTTACTGAATTTATTTTTGCTTCTCCTTTCTTTTGTGGAGATGATTCATGGCTTCTATGCCAGACTCTTCTACTCATACAAAAATTATTACTCTTACAAAAACATATTTTCTGAATTATTGCTCTTTACCAAAAATAATATGAGGTGCATACAATAAGTTTCCAGACTTTTTCGTGTGGGCATTTAAAATTATCGTAGACTCTTGAAAATTCAGTATCTTATTGCTATATATCTTATAAAAATTGGCCAGTCATCTCATGATTCCAGGTTCAAATGAATAGCTACAGCAGCAATTGGAATACACCCTACAAAAGCCTGATTGTCACAGCTGGGGAATTTCAAAAATGCAATCTGGACGTAAGGAAGAACGATATGCAATAAAATTCTGTTTTAAACTTGAAAAAAATGCCACAGAAACACATGGAATGCTTCAGACTGCTTTTGGAGCATCTTGCATGAATCGAGCATCAGTTTTTGAGTGGCATAAAAGATTCAAGGAAGGCAGGGATTCTGTGAGGGATGGGACGAGTAAAGAAGTCAATACACCAGACTTGATTGGCCAAATGGTTAGGGTTAGGGTTACTATGAAGAGATTCCTAGGGAAGAGGCCAGCACTCTTCAAATCGGCTCAGTGGCATTTCCACCAGGACAATACTTCAGTCCACAGCTCCATTCTGGTCACAGACTATTTGACCAAGATGGCCATCAAGACAGTTCCTCACCCTCCCTTTAGTCCAGATCTTGCTCCCTGTGACTTTTGCTTATTCCCTAAGCTCAGACGCTGTCGTTATGAGACAAATGAGGAGATGAAAGAGGCTGTGACGCAGGTGATTGACACGCTCACACAAGGGAGCTTCCATAGGGCCTTCCAGAAGTTGTTGGAATGGTACAACAAGTGCATTGCAGCCGGAGGAGATTACTTCAAAGGGGAATAGAGTTTCATGTATGTACTATCAATAAAAGTGCCCATACAAAAAAAGTCTGGAAACTTATCGTATGCACCTCATACATGAAAAATCTTTACTTAACAAAACAATGTGAGGTTGAATTGTTTAGTAGGTGAGATTGTGCAGGTCATGATGAAAATAAGGTGTTGTACCAATCTACCATGTGTTCAAGGCCTTTCAAAAACATTTTGAATTTTTGCTTTTATTTGAAGAGAAACACAGCTATAATAGTCCTTACCTATGTTTGTCACCAAATCTAAAGGTAGAAAAAAATCCATGTGTGTCATAGTTTCCTGAAAGAACTTTACCCTATTTTACCACCAAAATCAAATGTGCATATATTGACTGAATCCCCATCACCAATTAGTAGTGACCCAACTGTCTCAGAAGACAGATGAGCCAAAAGTATTCACAATGATGAATAAGTTTTATCCTCTAAGGAATGTCAAGACTGACATTCAAGTAAGCGTTTAAAAAGAATACTAAAACATTCACATACACTGTATTCAATGCAAAAATGAATATACTCACACAAAAACATATTTTCTAAACTATCGCTCTTTACAAAAACTAATACATAAAAAAAGCAGTTGTTTTAATTCAATCTCCTGTTATTTCTTTTACTGTATGCTTGTTTTATCTATAATTTCTTTTGGAATTAGGTTTTTATCATAGTACATATGGAAAACTCCTCTGCTAAAATATTGAGGTACATTCTGTTCCAAACTCGTTACTCATAATACGCTATAACATTCAGGCTACCCTCGTAACACAGCTATCTAGACTAAAAACCTTTTATTCTATCTTGTTTAAAATACCTGTTAAGTGGAGAGAAAAAAACGCACAAATACTAAATTGTTTTTTGCATTTAATTCTTCAGTGTTCGCACACTGATCACAATTATTTGTCTCTTCTCAATTCAATGCTACAAGAAAACATGGCTGACGAATAAGTACATTTTCTTTCTTTCTTAGACCTTGAAGTCTTTGTTGACTTTTTCTTTCAATTATCCTTTGTTCTCTTTTTCTCTATCTTATCTCTCTTACATGCTCAAGTGAGGGGAGGAGTTTTTTTTGTTTTGTTTTGTTCTCTTATTCAAAACAACCAAGTATCTCAGCTTATTCTCATTTATTGAATATCAAATCTGTTCAAAGCTTTTTAGTGTGTTGCAACTTTTTTTATTTTTTTTATTTGTCATTCTCCCAGAGATAAACTGCTAAAAGCAGCCTAATCTCTTACTGGGGGTTTTCTGCTTTCGACAATAAGAATCACCCACACAAATGTATAACATTACATTTTTTTTCCTGTAAAATGTAAAGGTTATTTGGAATTACGATAATGCTGTTTAGATTCCATCTTTTATCATGAATATTAGTAATTTAATATATCATGTGTATTTAGTATAATTAGTATTTATACTCTATCGTTTGATTAACAAACCATTAAGTATGTCAAAATGTTGAAGGTTATTTTATGCTTAAATGTTAGGGAATCATGTTCATTGTTGGATCATGTTTGTTTTTTGTGGAGTTGTTTCTTTAGAGTATTTTTTACGCACAGTCCTATTGAATTTATTCATAGTTAGTGAAAGAAAAGATGGATTCAGGCCTTGTACAAGGGCCATTGACACAAAGGGAAATGCAAATTGATATTACAACCTGATTATCCAATAATCTTCAGAGACCATAGATCCTTATTTATAAGGTGCTGATTAAAAATGTTGGTTGGCTCCACCCTTAAAATGCTTCAACCAGTTTTTGTATTACAATTAGATATTCGATTTTCTTCCTCAAAAATCGCCTGAAGAAGGCTAAAAAATATAAAGCTGAATCATGATGATGAAAAAAAATAAAGAAATAAAGATAAGTACTGACAATCGATTGATTCTACTACCATATCAAACCAACTAGGGTTATTTTATGCCTAGAGGTTAAGGAATCACATTCGTTGTACTTAATAGTTTCATTTTTATGTAAGTATTTTTTAAGAGTTTTTTTTTTTTGCACACAGTCTTATCAAATATGAATAATTTTTCAACAGATCCATTTGACCCCTAGATGGAGCCCTAATAGATACTATCACTCTGGTTCAGAGTGAACCTGGGATTAATGGCAATGAAGGGGGTGATTTCACACTCTCCAATGCTCCAGAACGGGAGCCTCACCATCAGATGCCATTTTGTGTTATACTCAGAATACTCATTTTTTTGGTGGATGGGTGGTTGGGTTCTTACCCCTCTGCAGAACATGCAGTTAGTATATTCTAAGCCCTAAAGACAGTCCAGAGTATTCTTATTAGTATGTCTTTACCCAACCCCTCCACCATAAGGTCAATTTTCAAACAGACTAAAGCTGGTTTGAATTCAAAGTTTTCCTTCACCTTGAATGGTTGCCTAACCAAGGTTAAAGAATCCAATCTTTCTTACTATTTACCCATAGCTGGAGAGGTAACAGACAATTCATGCCTTTCCCTAGGTCATTAGTATGAGGTGAAATGTATCCAAATTTGAACTGATCGCCAATTCCATTCTTACAATGATTACTATTACACTCAGCCTACTTTAGTATTTCTCAACATATGTAACATATTGACCTCCGACCCAGCCAAGCTGTCAGATGAGAAATGCACCTGTGTAAATAACAGGTGTATCCGGTCGAAGATATCCTTAACTGTCGACGGGTTGAATTGAGTGTGAATTGTGACGCCACAGGAAGCAGATGGACGTCAAATAATTATATAACCCAGGTGCAACAAGAAGTCAATTAGTTGGAGATCAGAGTTTGAAGTCAGTGTTCCAGTTCGAGGAGTGAGAACCAGACTCGGCAGAGGCTGAGCCCCCAGGCCCCCGGTTGAGCAGCCCAGGAGAATGGGAAAGAAATACTGCCGGAAGAGCTGGGGGTCAATATGTTGCAATCTTTGTTCAGTCTCCAACTCGCCTTTCACACAATAACCCTTTCGAATAAAGTGAGGGGTATATTTTTCTAAAGAACTGTGTCCACTCGTCTTTATTGTGTTGACTATGTTTCCGCATTCATGTGAGTATGTTACAGTCTCTACTACCACCTCTATAGGAGGTGTTTGAAGTTATGAGGGGGCAGACATAAAATTATTTCCTGGGCAAGGGGCATTTAGAAGCTTAAGAGTTATAATTGACTAAGAATTTTGCTTGGATGTGGCACAAGGCCATATGAAAGGGGCACTCAAAGCTCAAAAGAGTAGCGAGCAAATTTGTATATCAACATTAGGGAAGTACAGATAAGGGAAGAACACACTATACTGTCAAATTGGACCAAGTTGTAACCAATAGTATGTGCACACAGCTATTGTATGTGCTATTTTGTTGTGCAAAATGAACAACTTATAGGTCCTGAGCCAAGATTTTAAAAAAATCTCATATCATCAGTTTATTATCATAATTAATTTCTCTTCCACTTGTCAAAGAAAGTGATACAAAATTTCAGAATAGTGTTACAGAAACCGTTATCTTTAAAAATTATTTTCAATACTAAAAACTATTATTTTCAATATCAAAAATTTCAGAATAGTATCACCGAAACCATTATCTTTCCATATTTACCAACCCCTCCGCTCGGGCAGGATATGACACAAGGTCAATTTTTAAACGAAGTTTAACAGGTTTGAATTCAGAGTTTTCCTTCTCCTAGACTAGTTGCCTCACCAAGGCTGAAGAAAACAGTCTGCCCTACTATTTACCCATAGCTGGAGGGAGAATAAATGGATTCATACCTTTCCCAAGGTTTTTAGTGCTATGTGAAATGCAATCAGTCTCGTACAGGATTTGAACTCGTGTCGCCGTGTCCATTTCCTACAACGATAACTATTACACCATGAGCACCTCATTATCTTTCAAACAAGGAAACTGAAGATGATCAATCTACAAATCATCATCATCATTTTCAAGATGTATTGACAGAGTGACTTCCCTTGTCTTTCTCTCTCTCACCATCTTGGCATCTCTTCAAGGCAGCATCCAGATTTCACACAGAGCTGATGAATCTATCTATTTACCAACCCTTCCACATGAGCAGGATGTGACACAAGGTCAATTTTTAAGCAGTTTTACAAGGTTGACTTTGGAGTTTTCCTTCTCCTAGACCAGTTGTCATACCAAGGTTAAGGAGCCCAGTCTGCCCTACTATTTACCCATAGCTGGAGGGAGAATAATTGGATTCATACCTTTCCCAAGGGTATTAGTGCAAAAGGGAAATACAAACAGCCTTGTCCAGGTTTTGGACTTGGGTCACCATGTCTATTTCCAACATCAATAACCATTATACTATGAGTTGATGAATGTAAGTTCTTACTGATTGGCTAATACTGGTGTGTCCATGCATAGTAGTCCATTGGATAATATTACTTGGAAGTTCATTCTTACTTACCTTGTTGTGCTCAGCCTGTCTTGCTCATCTTACTTGGATAGTTTATTAGGATGGGAAATAAGTGGCTATTCAGTTGCTGTTTTGTGGGGTGCTGCTTCCTGGATCTGTTCAAAACAGCATGCAGCATCCTTGTTTAGTTCCCATCTAACTATTTTCCAAGCATTTTGACCTAGTGGTTAGAATGTTTGCTAAAGGCCTGGCAGACCGGGGTTCAATCCCAGGTCAAGTCATACCAAAGACTCAAAAAATCGTATTTGATGCCTCCCTGTTAAACACTCTGCATTGTAAGGTAAGGATCAAGGGTAAAGCGGAGCAATCCAGGGAAAAGGGTAGTGCCCTTCCCTACATTTTAGTGTAGTAGCTATTGAAAATGGAGCCTTTGGGTCCCTCTCAACTATGGTCGCCAACTTTGCTTTTTACTTTTACAAGTGGTGCAACCATACAGTACCACCAACATTACTTAGTCTGTATTTTTCCTCTCTAGGAAAATAGAAGTTACAGAGTGTGATGCCTTGCACAAGGATTTAATTTGGGGGCAGTAGAAGAATCTGTTCTTTAGATAGGTATTTGCAAAATAAGTTGAGGAAATAGTGATTTTGTATGTATTTACCCAACCCTTCCACCACCAGCAGGATGTGACACAAGGTCAATTTTTAACTGGAGCAAAGTTCTTTTGTTACTATTGCTTGGGCAAGTAATGTAGTCAGTGGAGAGTGGTTTATCCAAATGCTAACTTGCTTAACCGGCTTAATTATCAAAAATGTTTTAATTCATCACCTTTGATTGAACTGATTGATTTTAATGGCATGTCAACCCTTTTTGGGTTATTTATGCCTACAGATTAGGGAATCATATTCATTGTAAGTCTATATTTACATTTTTTTTTTTTTGTGTGTGTAGTTGCTTCTTAAGAGTTTATTACTCACACTTATATATCAAGTATTCTTATCTAATACAAATAATTTGCATACAGTTGAATAGCTTTAAATGTTCCTATCTATACTAATATTTTATACACATTTATATAATTTCAAGTAACTATTCTTAAGACAAATGATTTACAATTATATCAAGCATTCCTATCTAATACTGATAATTTTCTTAATGTTGTACGGTTTCAAGTATTATTATCAAATGCCAATAATTATGTAGTTTCAAGTTATTAGATCTGTTTAATACTCATTTGATTGGACAGTTTTGTTTTTTTCAAGTAACTGATAATAATAATCTTTTGTAAACAATTAGAGCTTCAAGTAACCATTCTATATACAAATAATTTACTTATATAATATCAAGTTTTCCTATCTAATACAGATAATTTGTACAAAGTCGTTTTGCTTTGTGTTGGGTTTTATGGCATATAAACCTTTTGTAGGTTATTTAATGCCAAATCCTGTTAATATGAATATATTAAATATTCATGATTTGCTTTGTGTTGGGTTTTATGGCATATCAATCATTGTTGGTTATTCAATGCCAAATCCTGTTCATACATATATATTGAATATATATGATTTGTAAACACATTTTCTTGATAAGATTTTTAAACGAACCTAAGTTTATTTTTCTTGCATGCAGTTGAATGGTTTAAAGCATTTCTATGGAACACATTTTTTTTATTTACTATTAATCATTTGTTTGTATAAAGTAAAATGGTTTCAAGTATGAGGATCATTAAATAAGTTTCCAGACTTTTTTCCTATGGACACTTTTATTGATAGTACATACATGAAACTCTAGTCCCCTTTGAAGTAATCTCCTCCGGCTGCAATGCACTTGTTGTACCATTCCAATAACTTCTGGAAGGCCTCATGGAAGTCCTCTTGTGTGCACATGTCAATGACCTTCATCATAGCCTCTTTTATCTCCTCAATTGTCTCATAATGACAGCCTCTGAGCTTAGAGAATAACCAAAAGTCACAGGGAGCAAGGTCTGGACTATAGTGGGGGTGAGGAACAGTCTTGATGCCCATCTTGGTCAAATAGTCTGTGACAAGGATGGAGTTGTGGACTGGTGTATTGTCCTGGTGGAAATGCCACTGACCCGATTTGAAGAGTGCTGGCCTCTTCCCTAGGAATCTCTTCCTGAACTCCCATAAAACTTCAACATAGTAACCCTAACCCTAACCGTTTGGCCAATCAACTCTGGTGTATTGACTTCTTTACTCCTCCCATACATGTCATCATCCCTCACAGACTCCCTGCCGTCCTTGAATCTCTGATGCCACTCAAAAACTGATGCTCAATTCATGCAAGATGGTCCAAAAGTAATCTGAATCATTCCATACGTTTCTGTGGCATTTTTTCCAAGTTTAAAACATAATTTTATTTCATATCATTCTTCTAAAGTATCCTCATGTCCATATTGCATTTTTGAAATTTCCCAGCTGTGACAATCAGGCTTTAGTAGGGTGTATTCCAATTGCTGCTGTAGCTGTTCATTTAAATCTGAAATCATAAAAATTGATCAGTCATCTCATTTAGATGTATAGCAATAACATAGTAAATTTTCAAGAGTCTACGACAATTTTAAATGCCGGTACAAAAAAAGTCTGGAAACTTATTGAATGCACTATGTATTTCTATATAACCCTAACAATTTAACATTAGTCATTTGTTAGCACACATTTAAATGGATATACATATATGATTAGTGAATAGTTTGTAGATAATTTCTATTTTTTAATGAGTTAGAACTAATTTATTTGCAATCTAATATTTTTATTCTTTCTATACTGTCAAATGGTTACAAGTATTGCTATTTAACACTTATAATTCTATTCAATATTAATCATTTGTTTGTACAAAGGGAAGTGGTTACAAGTATTGCTATTTAACACTAATTGTTCTATTCAACACTATTCATTCATTCATTTGCACACAGCAATACTTGGAACCATTTGGCTATATCATACCAATAATTCAATCTAGGCACACGGTTAAAGTGTTTCAAGTATTGCTATTTAACTCTAATAATTCTCTTTGGTATTATTCATTCGATTGCATAGCTGAATAGATCCAAGTATTGCCATGTAACACTATCGATTCAATTAAACATCCATCATTTGTTTACTCACAGTTAAATGGTCAAACAGTCCTATATCTAACAATTCAATTTAGCATAAGTCATTTATTTACACACAGTTTAAATGTCAAACGGTTCTATTTGACTCAGAAATAGGATCCTATCAGTTGCTACTACTCAGAGCCAGAGTGGACCTGGGAGTGATGGTAATGAAGAGGGGCTCTATATTCCTCAAAGCTCATCAGCTGGAGTCTAAAAATCAGATAGTTTAGTGAAGGGTTTCTTACCCCTCAGCAGAGATGCAGTTTGTGTATTCTACTGCCCCAGCCAACTGGGCTGACATTTGTGCGATTTCAAATATTCTTATCAACAATTAAAAATCTATACACAATTATATGGTTTCAAGTAATTATCTATTTTTGATAATAATTTTGTTCATTGATAAACAGTTAAATCCAGTAACTATATGTGAACTATTTTTATTCGAGTAGATAAAATCAGAATGGCAAAAGCAATAAGTAACAAGTTATTCTTGCAAGCTCTTACTTGAGTAATGAGTTCAATCCTCACTGACTGCATCTCTCATCTAACTCTACTAAAGACTAAATAAAGTTCAAACTTATTTAACCCTTATTTTATTTCAGCCCATTCAGCTGCGGCTGTTGTTCCATTCTAACTTGGAGAGGTAATATCTATTAAGGTCTCATCTATCAGTCAAATAAAACTATTTCATTATTTTCTAGACTTAAAACCATTTAATTATGTACAAACAAATGAGCTCTGCCTTGTTTAAAATCGTACCAACAATTTGAATACAAATTTTATATATTAACAGGATTTAGCATTAAATAACCCACAAGGGTTGATTTGCCATAAAACCCAAGCAAACTAAACCATCTGTATGTTTCCTGGAATTAAAACAAATATTACTAACAAAATTTGACTATTATGTATAGAATTATGTTTAGTATGTTATATTAAATACTAATCTAGGTACTAATTATTCTAAATTCACATTGGTGGTGGGCTTAGCATAATTGGAAAACAGAATCGGCAACCCAAGTTCAAATCCTGGATGAGGATATTTATTTTCAATTTTCCCCTAATGCTCTTAAGAAAGGCATGAATCCAGTTCTTTTCTCCAACCCCAACTATGGGTAAATAGTAAGGCAACCTGGGCTCTTTAGCCCTGGTTAGGGAACCATTCTAAGAGAAAGAAAACTCCTAATTCATATACAATTAGATGTATTGATATATTGGTGATTGTTTTAAATTTTTTTTTGTTCTATATTTACTTAGATTTCCTTTGGTACAGATACTATACTCTGATCTTACAGGAGTTATAAACAAACAAACAAGCAACTGTTTATTATGTAAAAAAAAATAAGGAAGAGACTACATTACACTTAGTGCTCATCTCCTGAGGAAAAGCATGAATCCGTCTCTTCTCTCTCCAGCTATGGATAAATAGTTAGGAAAATAGGGTTTGTTTAGCTTTTCAGTCTACGAGAAGGAAAACACTGAATTAAAACCAACTTTATTTGGCTCAAAAATTGATTTTGTGTTACATCCTGCTTGTAGTGAAGGGGTTGGGTAGATAAATACTAAATTAGTTTTTTTTTTTTTTTTTTTTTTTTTTTTTTTTTTTTTTCAGCTGAAACAGGTGCATTCAACAACTTGATCATAAGTTAATTTTGTATTGTTGTTGGTTGATTTTAATGGCATGTCAACCTGTCTAGGGTTATTTTAGGCCTAGACATTAGGGATTTGCATTCATCGCTTGTTAATATTTACATTTTCTGTGCTAGTGCTTTTTAAGGTTTTTTTTTTTTTTTTCAGTCATTGTGTATTTTACCATAAATATGATGCTAACAGATACTACCTCTCCAAGTCAGAATGGAACTGGGAGTAATGGCAATTAAGGTGTATTCCAAACTCTCCAGAACTAGAGCCTCACCATCACATGCAGTTTTGCATCATACTAAGATTACTATTGTTAAAGGTGGTGTTGCCGCATTTCATTTTCAGCCAACCCTTTCTACAGCCTTCTCTTGGTTTATAATTTATAAAGATATGTTAACAACCATCTCTGCCATAAAAAATAAGTGTGTTTTCTCTTTTTTTCTAAATTATTCACCTGAAGAAGGCTGTAGAATTGATTGACCAAAACGCTGTTGTTATATCTTTAAAGAGAGAATTCAGTTGACAAACAAAACTTGAAATATTCTCTTCTAATATTTTTAAAATCATTTTTTTAGACTACCTTGAAATTCAGATTATGATTTTTTTGAGTTAATAAAAATGTATGACTACCAGTTAAAAAAAAAAAAAAAGAAAAGTCTGCCACAGAATTTGAGGGTGGGAATAGATATTTTCCCGTTAAAATATTTCCTCCCTTCACAATACATGATTTAACCAAAAGTAAATTTTAGTGAATTCCTCACTTGTGCTAAAAAAAAAAATGACTGAAGATGATGATGCCATTAATTTTGAAATAATGTATCATCCAAATATATTCATCTTAACAAGGGGGTGTCCTCGTGGCGTAATGATTAAAGTGATGGACTGCGGAATTGTAGTACGCGAGTTCATACTCCAGTCGCGCTATTATGTTCACTTTCGGACAAATACCCTTGGGAAAGGTATGAACCCCCTTATCCTCCCAGCTATGGGTTAAATAGTACCACTACTGTTCTTCTAGGAGAATAGATTTGGCATTAAATAACCTACAAAGGTTGATATGTCATTAAACAAAAAAAAAAAAAAAAAAACAAATCATCTTAACAACACTACCTGTGCTATTACTAAATGGTTACCCACTTAAGTACTGAACAGGGTTATCGCTGCTTAACTTTGTTGATTCAACAGAAACAGATGCTTTTAATGTAACTTTACCCTAAGTTAATCTGTATTGTTGAGGCCACATTTCATTTACAGCCAACCCTTTCAACAGCCTTCTCTGGATTTATGAATTGTAAAGAAAGATATATTAACAAAAATGAGGGAGCTTAATTATGCACTTCAAGAAGGCTGTAAGAATAGATTGACCAAAACATTGTGGCAAGACCATTAAGAGAGAATAAAGTTATTGACCAAAGCTTGAAATGTCCTTTCCTTATATTTTTAAGGTTATATTTCTTAAATTGAAAAAAAAACCCATTAGACCGACTTGAAATTAGAATTCATTAGGATTTTCTTGAGTTCAAAAAAAAAAAAAAATTATAACTACCAGTTTCAAAAATAAATCTTCCACTGAATTTGGGTGGAGTGGATATTTTCTTGTTAAAATATTTCTTCCTTAAACAATCGATGATTTAAATAAAAACAAAATATGGTGAATTCCTGGTTTATGCTATAAAAAAAAAATATTATTCAAGATGATGATGCAATTATTTTAAAAATAATGTATCATCCAAATATCATCATTTTAACATAACAAAAATAATTTCATAAAAAAAATCTTTATTTTCTAAATATGAAAAGAGCTTCTAATTTAAAAAAAAAAAAACATGTCAAAAAACATCTTCCATCTTGAAAGGAAAACCCTTTAAAATTTAAACTAATTCCTTTTAGCTATTAATCTTTTGTTTATTCATTTTTGTCTGATCAGCTTTTATTAAATGGTGAAAAGATTCCATTTTTGCCTTTCAAAAGAAAAATTAATTTTCTTCAACAATTATCCTGCAGATTTTTATTCAAGAATTTTTTAAAAAAAGAAATGAACTCAATAATAATTAAAGTCTCAACTTTAAAGGGCTTCTCTTTCAGTGAACGAACTATTGTTTAAAACTCATCATAAATAAGAACTTGCTCACTGTGTGTAAAATAACGCAGCAGGGCATTCTTCTACATATAGAAGTAACTAATTTATACAAAACTCAGGTGATATTGATTAGCGTTCTACTCTGGTTGCTAATGATGATGATAGGTTCAATTGCAACTGATACCAGAAATACTTCTACTACTAATACAGGTAGTGCCAGGGTTGGTAACAATTGCTGTAACGATGGTGGTAGTCTTAAGAGAGCATTACCAACGCCCACAGAGCTGCCGTCTCTGTTGTTGATGTGCACCACTCAGTTGACATACGCAGACGAACTCTTTTTCACTCAATCTCTACAATAGATTCATTGTTTCCTGTTTTAATAATAGCCACAGCTATCGTCATGGTGATGGGAGAGGGGATTTTGAGGGAAATCACATCTATTATGATGCCTGCCATCACAAAAAGAACAATCCTCGTCTCTGGTGCTGGCTCTTAAGTTGTTTAACTTGCGATAAGGACAGACTGTGGCAGGTGAGGGTTTGGGTTGGATTTCTAGAACTACTATGGCAACAGTAACTTTAAATAGGACTTAAGTTCTCTGCCGAACACTCTAGTGTCTGTTCAGTGTTCAACCTATTCCAAAATGTTATGGCTCAACAGTTTTTGTCTAGTTTTCTTTCTTGTTTTGCTTTGGAAATTTATTCTAGGCTGAGTCAAAAGTTTTGCAATATTTTTGTAATATGAGACACATTTTGGCTACTGTAGATTCTTTTGTCAAGATTGTGAACGTGTCAAATCACAGTGGTACATATGGAAATCAGACCTGACCGATAAAATGAAACGCAGTTTCTTCCAGGCAGCGGTCGTATCGATACTGCTGTATGGATGCACTACTTGGACGCTAACTAAACGGCTGGAGAAGCTAGACAGCAATTACACAAGAATGCTGCGAGCAATATTGAACAAGTCCTGGTGGCAACACCCCACAAGGCACCAACTATGCAGCCAGCTGCCTCCCATCACAAAAACTATCCAAGTTAGATGAACCAGACATACAAGACACTGCTGGAGAAGCAGGGACAAGCTCATAAGTGATGTACTCCTATGGACCCCCACATATGGCCGGGCAAAAGCAGGATGACCAGCTCGAACATACATTCAACAGCTATGTGAAGATACAGGATGTAGCCCTGAAGACCTGCCAGAGGCAATGAACGATAGGGAGAAGTGGCGAGAGAGGGTCAGTGATATCCGTGCTAGCGGCATGACATGATGATGATGATGACTTATTTTGGGGTAATACGGTATTACTTAAAGGAAATAAAAACTTTAAGTTGTTAATAACATTTATGAAATTGCTTTTTTGCAAGAAAGTATGGAGATATCAGGTTATAAGATGGAAATGTGAATTGGTCTTTTAAACAAGGTAATGAAAAGACACACTTGATAGTTTGTGAAATTTGCTGTTGTCAATTCACTTCCCCCATCAGATAATTGCTCCACAGTTTGCTGCCCTTTCACTAAGGCCTACGCCAACTGCGACCCCTGTACAGAGATAAGCCCCTTTCACCCCACCCACTAAAAAACGGTGTTGTTTTGGACTGTGATATGACAAGCTCGCCTGATACTCTCTGAGTGATACTTGCCTGATTTGATTTTATAGCTTGCAGAACAACCTCAGAATCTGCAGTTTTATGCCTACCTGACCTTGCCTGACCACTGAGGCTCTTGCAAACCAAGTGAAATTTCTTGACCATCTGCTTACTGCATAGTGATCAAATGCAACCTCACCTTTTGTCCAACAAATGTTTTTGGTTGCTTCTATAACGTTATGACCCAGTTTGAACTCATAAAGCATAAAAAGTAAAGTAAAGTTGGCGACCGTTGTCAAGGGTGACCAGAAGGCTCCCTTTTCAATAGCTACTACACTGAGGTGTAGGGGAGGGCACTACTCCTTTCTCTGGATTGCTCTACTTTACCCTTGATGCGTACCTTATAACGCTGAGTGTTAAGCAAGGAGGTATCAAGTACCATTTTCTTAAGTCTTTGGTATGACGACCTAGGATTGAACCCTGGTCTCCGGGAACATTGGCAAACTTTCTCACCACTAGGCCAATGAGCCGGTTTCATAAAGCATAAGTTTCCGAATTAGACTATGAGGCTTCCAAATCACAAATAGAATGAAATAATGCACATGTCTGCACACCAATTACCACAATACTATCAACCATATCAGGTAACTATCATGGATTGAACTGCTTCAATCATGCAATATACACACTGCAAATGAGCACATACCAAAATATTGCAAAACTTTCGATTCCCTAGTATTTTTCAATAAAACTATATAACATCATTATTTCTTTTTTTTTTTTTTTTTTTTTTTTCTATTCTAATGTTTCTATGGAATGATCTAATTCCAAAATGTGCTGTGTTCTATATAAAGATTTAATGTTTTTTGTCAGCATTAGCTAAATAAATTTGATAAAGTGCTGCGCTTTTTTTCTTGCTTGCTATCTTTTGTTTTTAATCATTCTATTTCGAGAGTTGATTTGTAAAATAGACAAAAGACATGATTGAAACTGTTTTAGTTGTCTTTGAAAAGAAATTTCACTGTGATTTGATGGAACTTCAATTCTTGTTTTTTTTTTTTCTTATTGTTTATCCTGGTATACTTCTTGTCATCTTCAGATGGCCCCCACCCTAGTGTTTCTAATCTTAATTTAGCCCTGCTCAGGATGAAATGGAGAAAAACTGAGGTAGAAACATTGTTGATTTTAAACTTTTAAAAAAAGTAAAAAATTTCCTGATTTGAAAATCAGAGTTCAAAAGCCTCTTAACTTCTCAGCTACAAGTGGGATATGCATAAGTGCAACAGGCCCAATATTTATTTCCTAAGCTTTGTTGAGCCTAGTTCAATGGTGAGACTTGTAGTTGGGATCAAATTCTATAAATTAGTAAAACTAATGAATCTGCTTTAATTGATTGATTTTAACCGCATATCAACCTGACTCGGGTTATTTTATAAGTAGAGATATAGGAATTATATTTATTGTATACTTACATTTTTTGTGTTGTTTTTTCTAAAGAAATTTTTGCACACAGTCATCATATCAAGTATTCTTATCTAATAAAAATAAATTGTGCATAATTGTATGGTTTCAAGTATTCCTATCTAATAGTAATAATCATATGGTTTCAAGTATTCCTATCTAATAGTAATAATCATACAGTTTCAAGTATTCCTATTTAATACTAATAATCATATGGTTTCAAGTACTCCTATCTAATAGTAATAATCATACAGTTTCAAGTATTCCTATTTAATACTAATAATCATATGGTTTCAAGTATTCCTATCTAATAGTAATAATCATACAGTTTCAAGTATTCCTATTTAATACTAATAATCATATGGTTTCAAGTATTCCTATCTAATAGTAATAATCATACAGTTTCAAGTATTCCTATCTAATAGTAATAATCATATGGTTTCAAGTATTCCTATCTAATAGTAATAATCATACAGTTTTAAGTATTCCTATTTAATACTAATAATCATATGGTTTCAAGTATTCCTATCTAACAGTAATAATCATACGGTTTCAAGTATTCCTATCAATTAGTAACAATCATACAGTTTCAAGTAACTTATAATAATCCTTAGTTAAGCATTATATCTTCAAATAAATATTCTTAAGACAAAAAATTTACTGCTATATGGCATCAAGAATTTCTATAATAAACAATTTGCAAACTCATCTCTTTTGACCCCTAGATGGGACCCTAACAGGTACTACGATTCCAAGTTAGTGAACCTGGGAGTAATGGCAATAAAGTAGTACTTCACACTCATAATAGTTCTAGAACTGGTGCCTCAACATAAAATGCTGTTTAGAGTCATACTCAGGGGGCAAGGCATTACCCCTCAGTAAGGAATACAGTCAGTGTTATCTAAACCCGCTTTCCTACTTACTGAGGGGTAATATACTTTGTATTTAACTTTGTTAGTCATCACATTTTGGTAGGCAAACTAGTATTTACTAAGTTTAGTTTATTCTGATGCTAAATCCTATAAGTAAGGTGTCGAGTTAGGATTAAGTTCTCAGCACTAACAAATTGACCTATAAAATAAATATCACATGACAGTAGACACCTGATGATTGATATTTACAAAACTCAGTTTTATATAGCATGAGACTATAGTTGGGTGGCACTCAGTGACAATCAAGCCCACTGCGCACATTTAGCCATTATTTTATGACAAGCAACTTACTTGATTCCGTTGCTAAGATTTTTACAATTTTTAAGTAACATTTCCACTTTGATATATTTAACTGACCTCCTACCAAGCCAGTATGTGACACATGGTCATTTATAATGGGGGGGAGGGGTCAAACACAAATCAAGATTGCCCAGTCGGTTGGGGCTGTAGAATACACTGACGGTGCCTCTGCAGAGGGGTAAGACCCCCCCCCAACAAGTATCCTGGATATGTCACTAAACAATCTGATGGTGAGGTTCCAGGAATGCTGGGGCTTTGGGAATACAAAACACCCCTTCATTGCCATTGCTCCCTGGTCCACTCTAGCCCGGCATGGTAACACCTGGTAGGGCCCTATCTATGGGTTAAATAGAACTAATGGCAAACTTATGCTAAACTGAATTGTTTGATTAAACTGAATAGCTTGAAGTAGAAATTAAACTGTACTTGCATTTAAACTGCAAGCTTATGCTTAACTGAATTGTTAGAAATAGAACTGTTTTTTGAGATTGAAACTGTACTTACACTAAACTGAATTATTATATATAACTGCTTGAATAGTTTGAAATAGAAATGTTTCTGACAAACTGTGTATTCATGCTGAACTGAATTGTTTTAAATGGAACTGATTATTTACATAAAAATGGATTTGGCATTAAATAACCTACAAAGGTTGATATGCCATAAAACCCAACCAACCAACTAACAAATCAAGACTTGGGCGTGGCTATTACAAAAAATGCTTAGTCTCTTTGGTATTCTCCAAATTGAGGCATCTCAGGCACCGAGCCATTAACTCAGCTCTGCAAAACAGATATTACCTGAGGGGAAGGCTCTCTAGGACCAGACCCACCCAAGGAGAGTTCAAGTGAGGGTATGGCAGATTTGATTTCCACTTTGACATTGTTTAAACCAGGAGGTGTTGAAGGTGTAATAGTTATTATCTTTGGAAATAGACATGAAAACCTGAGTTCAATTTCTGGACAAAGCTGTTGGCATTTCATTTCATACTAATGCTCTTGGGGAAAGGCATGAATCCATATCTTCCCCTACAAGCTATGAGTAAATAAGGCTGAGGGTTTTTTTAGTTTTTGTTTGGCAAACTGTCTAGAAGAAAAACTCTGATTTTTAAAACTGCTCAATTTATCTGAAAAATAGACTTTATGTTGCATCTTTTTCAGAGTGGTACTGGAGCGGGGGGGGGATTAAATATATTTATAGCAGTTCTCTGTGCTTATACTGAATTTTTAGTTTCAGATCTAATCTTCCATTTGGGGAAGTCTCCGTGATGTACTAGCTGACGTGCTACATCATACTAACAAAGTTCCAACTCCAATCATACTATCAAGTTCACATTTGTACGAATGTTATATAAAGAGAATGTACGTATGGTTAGATTAAGAGCGAGTCAGAGATGGCTGAAATGCACACATACATGGGCGACGGTGCAGTTTTCCTGTGAGACCTCTCTGCTTTTCTGTTTCATTCTCCCTGGGTTGAAATCTTTCCTGATTTATATAGTTTTCTAGACGTCCACACAATCCTTGTGGTCGCACCTCCTGCCAATGCGTTGGACGTGAACATACTTTCTGTCTAGTATGCCACCCATGCAACTTCAACAGCATTTCTACTGAGGAATATCTGCTTCCGGTTTACTTTGGAAACAAGTGTACATCCTGTTATGCTGCCCATGCAACTTAAATGGCATTTCTGCTGGGACATCTGTGGCCTGTTTACTTTAGGAAACAGATTTACAAACCGTTATGCTGCTCATGCAACTTATGTGGTATCTCAAAGGAATCTTCCGTTTGCTATCCAATATTAATCCCCTTGGAAAAGATATGAACCTCCTTATTCCTTTCAACTATGGGTTAAACGAGATCACTACTGTTCTTCTGCAAAGATATCTTTGGCATTAAATAACTTAGAAAGGTTTATGTGCCATTTAACAAAGAAACAAAACAGAATCTAAATGTAATGTCAACAAAAACGCTGATTCTCCCACCTCTTTTAAAACTTTATGG